>CACVCL010029511.1:0-69397 GCA_902729485.2 Mus minutoides | reverse complement strand
GTGTGTGTGTGTGTGTGTGTGTGTGTGTGTCCCTTTCCAGCCATGATCCTACTTTCTTGTGTGAGCTCTTTGTAGCATGCTATGCTGGTGGCCACACTCTACCCATTGAGTCAGGAGCAATCATCCCCTGATTGATGTTTGAGGTAAGCATATATTCTCTACTGAGCAGAAGTATAAATTATTTAAAGACTGAGAGTTGCCATTCTTTAAACTTCCCACCACCACCACCATAATGTAGCATGGTCCCCTGGAGCCACTTCTGGCTGCAGCCTGGCTTGTTTCCGACTTCTCTCTAATTCATTTGCTCCCACTTCAGACCATCCCCTGAGTCATAGCAGGCTCAGATTTACCTTCACGCATCGCAGTCCGCTGATGAGCTCTGCCAGCCTGACCTGGGATCGTGTAATATTTCCTTTTGCATAGTGCCCAGCTTCCTCTGCCTCTTATGCAGCCCACTTAGATTAGGTATTAATGCTCAGGGCTAAGGGACCCTTTCCAGGATTGCAGGGGTTTCTGCACAGAGGGGAATGGGGAGCTCAGTGTGGCCATTTGTAATGCTATCTATCATTCATTAATTTTGAAAAGCCGTACCAACGTACCCTCTCAGCTGGCATGGTACGGGCATCCACAGCATTGTTTGCAGTTGGTACTCAAAAATAGATAAAGGAATATATTCCTGTTGTGGGCAATGAGAAAATACTATGAAAGTCCTTTGGTAAATGAACTTCTTGCTAACTGTGTGTGTTCTGTTTCACCTTCTCGGGGGCCCTGTGGCCAACTGCTCATAGGAAATGGTGGCTCGCACCTTGGGCATCCCAAAGAATAGGATCAACTGCCATGTGAAAAGGGTTGGTGGAGCCTTCGGAGGGAAGACGAGCAAGCCTGGGTTCCTGGCAGCCGTGGCAGCTGTAGCCGCACAGAAGTGAGTGGATATGGGAACCACACTCACAAGGAGCTCTTACCCTCTGGTCCCAATAGTTTCAATGGCTTTTGGGGGAGACACTCCCAACATGGGCTAAGGGATTGCTGGCCTAGTCAGCCTCACTGAGGGAGGGGGACACAGCACTGGGAACAGGTTGGCTCACTTGTCTCACTTTCCCACAGAGTCAACAGCAGGGTTGGTTCTGTCTCACATGCCTGCTGCCTTTCAGCTCAACTGCCAAGGAAACAAGAATAAGTCAACAGACAATTTGATTAGTCCTTAGTATGCATTGAGACATAAACAAAAGCCCACAGAGATAGAAGGGATGATGGAGGAGAAATGAATATTTGGATGTTATCCATGTGGCTGGTTACTACTCCTTGAGGAAGAAGACACCTGGTAGCACATTAAAAATTTAGTGTGCTGAGGACAAAAACTGCTGACGGCCACGCTTCCTGGAAGAGCTATGTGGCTGGGGACTGTGGCGGGACACTTGTTTCTCACTGAGCCCCCTTTTGAATTTTTTAAATTGTCCTTTGTGTATGGCTAACCTATTAAAATAGAGTAGGTCTTACTGAGGCACGTGGCTAACAAAGCGTGCTGACATAGTAATGGAAAGGCCGGGCCATAAATCCTGATTCTGTAAGGCAGACCTGATAACCTAGAGCCTAGAGGGATACTCGGGGCTCACAAGCCACCTCTCTCACCTCTCTCACCTCTCTCTCTCCTATCTCTTTTCTCTCTCCTCTCTCTCCCTCCCTCCCTCTCTCCCTCCCTCTTTGTCTCTGTGTCTGTTTTTCTCTCACACTCACATACACACACACACACACACACACACACACACACACACACACTCAAACACCCCCATCTCTCACTCACTACTATGCCCTAGGAAAGACACAATTACAAAGATATGACACACATGCTTAATTTCAGTAACCCCCAACCACACTCAAGCAGACTATGATGGTAAGAGCTTCACAAATGGGGAGCTCTTAAGTGAATTATTGAAGGAAGAGGAGGTTGGGTTGATTCGATGTAAGCCAGCCACCAGATGTCTATGCTATGTTCTTTTATTATTATCTATGCATGATGTATACGTGGGCTGCATCACATAGATGGAGCGAGCGCAAAGGACAACATTACCGAGTGTATCCCTTCCTTCTACCTCTATGTGGGTTCTGGGGATCAAACCCAGGCTGCCAAGCTTACATGCAAGCGCCTTTTCTCATGAAGCCACCTCCTCAGCCCCATCTGTGATGTGTCCTTAGAAGGTGGCATCTGATGTTCACCTGGAGGGACTCTGAGATACAGACTGAAGTTGGAAATGACCAAAGGAGACTGGAATTCCAACTGTAGTCACCTGGAAATGAAAATTAGGGCTTAGCCAAATGATCACTCATTAAAAGGGGGGAATTAGAACCTAGATATTTTGTAGAAGGAAAAAAAATAAGTGGTGTGATTTAACATGAATGGGTATTTGGATAGAGAATTAAGGTATAAAGTTGGATTTACATATCAATGAGACAGTGACACCACTAACACTAATGGAGTGTGGTTACAAGGGGGATAATACAGGACACACACACACACACACACACACACACACACACACACACACACGTCTCCTTCTTTGATTTTAAGTTCCCCAAATTACTCTGGGTGTGGGGGACTGGGAGATGGGAATCTAATTCACAGCTGTTAACCTTTTCTAAAACTTTGGCTTGCCTGTGACAACAGAGAGGAACTCCCTTCCTTCCTGTAAACAAATGAACAAACGCCTTAAGCCTATAGGAGCTTCCCAGCCATACTATTTATCAGGGAGCAGTAAAAACCTCCCAGCTCCCTTCTCTCTCCTGAGAGTGGCTGCACTCTGATTCTTTCTTCTTTGCTTGATGGAATGACAGGTGGTGGCTGGCACATTCTGCAAACCTGAACTCGAATCTCACATCTGTTAGAATTGGGATCCTATGTCTTTTTTTTCTAGGACCGGCCGCCCAATACGTTTTATCCTAGAGCGTAGGGATGACATGTTGATAACTGGAGGACGTCACCCACTACTCGGGAAATACAAGGTGAGTGGGTGGCTAAGTCCCTGCACAGATGCCACTCCAGGGGCCTGTAGCTTGCAGCTCCAACCCTTTGGAGCTCTCTGCTCCCCTATGCATGGTGTGCATGCTTTGGTCATCTTACCAAGCCTCAGTATCACCAGTGTGACCTGTGAGTCACTGCACATAGAAGAAAAAGAGATACTAATACAGAGTCTGGGAGTATGGCAGAGGTGGACAGAAACTGGCATTTGAGGGTCTCTCCATTCCTGGGACCTCTAGAAGACAGATGTTTCAGGATTTGATACTTCTCTGAATTTGACTCATCCTGTACATTCATGAGTCAGAGCAGACTTCCCCATCTCTTTCTTTTAAGTTTTCAAGACACTCTCACTCTGTAGGTTTTTTTGGTTGGTTGGTTTGTTTGTTTGTTTTTTGTTTGTTTTTTTGAGACAGGGTTTCTCTGTACAGCCCTGGCTGTCCTGGAACTCACTCTGTAGACCAGGCTGGCCTTGAACTCAGAAATCCACCTGCCTCTGCCTCCCAAGTGCTGGGATTAAAGGCATGTGCCACCACCATCCTGCACACTCTGTAGTTCTTAATAGCTCAAATGCTTGGGCTATAAGTGAACTTCCTGTTGGTCAGGATAGCAATGATCAGCGTGCGGTCACTGCATCAGCAGCAGCAGGGTCACCTGTGCATTTGCTAGAAACAGAGATCCCCAGGATCAGGTCTACTGAGTCAAATACTCTGAGGTGAGACTCAAGCCTTCAGATGGTGGTGACACACATGAAGCCTTGGTGTGGGTGACAGCTTTGTCCCTGTTGTCATGCCTGAAGGTACTGAGGCATAGAAAGGTAGAAGAGGAATCCCAAAACAAATGGCAGGAGCTGGGTTTGAACCTAAGCAGGCCCCCTTCCCCAGCTCATACTCTTGGCATCCACTGAACTTCCACTTGTTCTGTTTAAATGCTCAGGAAATAGTGTTCATTCCACAAAACTCACAGGAGAAATCGTTGCTTAATTGTTCACAGATTGGCTTCATGAACAATGGGAAAATCAAGGCGGCAGACATCCAGCTTTATATCAACGGAGGCTGCACCCCAGACGATTCTGAACTGGTAAGTGACTTGTGTCTTGGTGACAGGAGACTGGATGATGCCTAGGCCTAGTGTCTTAGAGGGTCAGCTTAGAAGGCTCAGCCCAATGACCTCACCCACTTACCATGGACAATAAGCTGTAAGGGTGACTCTGGATGCTTCCAGATCTTCCCCACCCACTGCCTATGGAGAAGTCAGGGCATGGTGAGATGCTCTGGCCCTGAGGTACCTGTCCAGGGGGTGCCCAAGGCTTGCCTTCCGCTCACTGAGCTCTAGGGTCTGGGTGTGAGCCTTTGATGAATGTCTTAGGTTGGCCCCCAGAACTTTCCCTGCAGAGAGCTGTCTTCCCTTTTTCCTTCTTTCAATGTTCTCTTCTGGGCAGATCTGGGGAACTGTCAGGGAAACATGCTAACATGTGGAGAACAGGGTTTGGGATTTGTTTCAGGCAAATCTCCTCTTTGTGCCAGGGAAAACTCTCCCCTATACCTCCTGCCTCTTCCCTCCTCCTTAGAGACGAAGCCCTACCTAGGCTCTCATCCAGACCCTACAGCTTTTGCAGTGCCTCTCAATCCGAAACTCATGCAGAGCCTTCCCGTGCCTGTCACAATCTAATCCTTTAACAATAGATATGAGGAGACCATTGGCCTAATTGGCCCTTTTCCCCTTTCTAAATCTTCCCATGGATTCTAAAGGTGTAAGGTAGGACCACAAAGGTATGTTGAAACTGGAAGAGTATCTCTTTCTCCTCTTTGGACAAAAACAATACAAACAAACAAAGCAGAACCAAACCAAACTAAACCTTGTGAGTTTTAAGAATAAAAACAGGCAATGAAACCATAAAACTAAGTACACAGCCATACCAGTTGATGGCTGGGAAACTGCGTGCAGGATTCCTTTCTGGCTGTGCCAAGAACAGAGTCAAGAAATACACCTCAGAAGGGTTTGTCTTTATCCTACCTGGGCAAGGAATCTGACTGACACCTAGATTCTTTTTTTTTTTAAACCTTGTAACACTTTTTAGGTGATAGAATATGCTTTGCTCAAACTGGAAAATGCTTACAAGATCCCCAACCTCCGTGTCCGAGGTCGAGTCTGTAAGACTAACTTGCCATCCAACACTGCCTTTAGGGGATTTGGCTTTCCCCAGGGGGCTTTTGTAATGGAAACCTGTGTGTCCGCTGTGGCAGCCAAATGCTGCTTACCACCAGAGAAGGTAAGAGAAGCTGACAATTGTTTTAAAAGTCTTTAAATAGGTAAATAGACCACTTCTAGCTCCCCATACCACGTTGTTTCTTAAGTGCTTCCTTTATGAGGCGCTGGCTCTGTGATGTTCTATGGCCCACCTCTTTAGGGTTAGCTCTTGGAGATCTTTTTGTGAAATTGGGCATTTTCATCCACCAGGTTCGAGAGCTGAACATGTACAGAACAATTGATAGGACAATTCACAACCAACAGTTTGACCCAACGAATCTGCTACAGTGCTGGGAGGCATGTATGGAAAATTCTTCCTACTATAACAGGAAAAAGGCTGTGGATGAATTTAACCAACAGAAATTTTGGAAGAAGAGAGGAATTGCCATCATCCCCATGAAATTCTCAGTTGGGTTTCCAAAGACATTTTATAATCAGGTGATTATTGGAAACACTTAAAAGTTGTATATGTATATGTATGTATACATGTATATGTATGTGCATATATTACATGCACATACATATATAGGACTTATATATATAGCATTTATATATGTGCAAATAGCAAAAGCTCTATTGATACTAATTCTTAGAACAGGGGTTCTCAAGCTTCCTAATGCTGGGACTCTTTAATACAGTTCCTCACGCTGTGGTGACCCCTATGACTCTTTAATATAGTTCCTCATGTGGTGGTGACCCCCACTATGTAATTACTTTCACTGCTACTTCATAACTGAATTATGCTACTGTTAGGAATTGTAACGTACATATCTGCTTCTGTAGCTAATATGCAGGATATCTGATTCTGATATGTGACCCTTGTGAAAGGTTGTTTGATACCCACCCCCCAAAGGGGTCTTGACCCACATATTGAGAACTACTGTCTTAGACAATAATTCCAAAAGCAGGGGTCAGGTTGTTTGTCAGGTTGGTTTCTTTTGCCCTCAAAGCTACAATAGTAATGGTTGAGCAACTGCTGATAACAAGATCTGCAGTTCAGGGGTATTTCCTTAAACCTAATCCTGTTACAAAGCTGTTGTGCTCTAATTAACTTCTAAGCATTACTGCTGGAAGCTGTTTCTAAACCTGCCCTGCCCTACCACCCTGATGCTTAATTCTTATAGTCAAGCAATGGTGAAATTCGACCTCCCTTAAGGGTTCTTCATTCCAGACTACTACATAAGCTTTTGTCTCTGCTATCTGCCTGCTCTCTATCCTAACAAGGGACATATATGATGATATGGGTAGATGCATTGTTCAGTAGACAGACGAATAATGTGTGGGTGATACACTGTAGCAGCCATAAGAAAGTAAAGGGATTTTTATGGGTATTCAGTTACACTTTATAATCTTCTTGAAACTGTTTGCTGAGCTTTTGAAAACATGACCTGGGATTTAATGGGCATCACTTCACAAGGAAAGTGAGCTCACAGGATCGTGCACAGAAAACCCACTTCTGTCAGTGATGTTTCATTGTCTGTAGCTTTCTCATAAGGATACATTTCACCTTGGGAGTGTAGAGATAGCCAGAACCTAATAATGAGTCTTTTAAAATCAGTGCCATCATTGTCAAGCAGAGTTGGTGGAATTTTAGAATATGTTTTATGAGAATTGCTTGAGAAGAAAGATGAGAGCACCTGTAAGTTCTACACTCAGTATCCCATGGGCTTGTTGTCTACAAGATGGGAATATGAGAGATGCCCCAGCTCCTGGAACCCTGCTCACTTCCCAGGGTGGCCATGGGGAGAGAGAGAGCAGTCCCACATTGCAGTGCCTGCAACTAGGTCACAGCAGCAACTCTGCTGTCTTTGCATTCTGCCAATAAATCCTTTGAAACCATAACATCGCTGGGCTGTGTTACCACACCCCAGATAATGATGGGAGGCAACCATTAACTGCAGGGAAGACATAGACTAGTTAGTTATTCAAATCTATGTCGCTAGATACTACCCATGTTGTTAACATGTGCATGGTTGTTCAACTCTAATTAGCCCTGTCTCCTAGAAACAACTCTGTCTACCCTCTCAAAGCCAACAAGTTTATCTGCCCAAGACTGCCCTTGCTCAAAACACTCTCTGCTCCACTCTCGAAAGAGGGTAACATGAAATCAAATCATGCCCACATCGTAGACTGTATTTCGATGAGGGGTTTCTAGAGGTGGTGCTTCAGTCTCTAGATTTCTCTCATTTAGTAACTCAATGAGAGTTCTACCCCGCCGGAAGCATCATCTACCAGATTACACAGTGGGTGTTTAGTGTGCCTCCTTAGGGAAAAAACTTACAGTATATTTTGATAATCGATATTTTTCTCAATGAAAATGTTCTACTGATTTGTTTGTAATTGTATAAATACTATGTACTTACTATTACTATAAACAAATTTAAAAGACACCAAAAGTTTCAAAAGGAAAAACAAAATCTCTTGAAAGCCAACCTTATAAAGAGAACTGCTAATGATTTTTGTTAGTATGTTTTCTCTGTACCTCTGGGGGGAGGTGTATATCTGTGTAATTGGATGACATTGGGATCACTTTTCACATAGTGTACTCAGGGTTACACACAGTTGCAAAGGGCTTTCCTCTCTTTATCTCTCCTTTACCTCCAGCTACAACAACAGCAATGTTCTTAGTTTCAAGTACACGCTTCTACTTGTTTCTGCATGTCCCTCTCCAGGAACATGCAATGGCCAGGGAACATTCACAGACTGATGGGTGTGTGTGATGATGTCATATCTTCGAGTGAGAATGTTCTTCTCACCTTCCACTTTCTTCCTTACCCAGTGATCAAACTGGAATTAACAACACCAAGTGGGGAAAGGAGATGTTGGCTATGGGGAGAGCTGGCAGTGTAAAAGTGTTCTGCCTCCCTTGGAATCCCATATCCCCTCTGAAGCCCCTGGGGATCCCATATCCCCTCTGAAGCCCCATGGAATCCCATATGCCCTCTAAAGCCCCTGGGGATCCCGTATCCTCTCTGAAGCCACTGTCATCACCTGCTCTGAACCTAATCAACTGAGCACACCTTCTCCAGCACCTCCTGGGTGACTGATGACTTTATCCAGGCAAAGTGTTGTGATCTGGAGATTTGCTGCAGGAAGGTCTGGGTGTGTGCCTGATTTGAATGGTTAATGGCTGTGTGGCTGCGACAGGCTCTGGCTCTCATCGTCATTTCTCATCTGCAAAATGGAAATGATATGGTAGCGATCATTTCAGTTCTGGGCCAGCTGAAAGTCCTAGGGCAGGAGTATATGGCAGAGAAAAATCCCTCCTATCCAGGGGCAGTCACCCCATGGATGAGACACATGTTGCACACATAGACTGCACAGCTTACTCCATCAGTGGGACAGCACCCACTCTCTGATTCATGACAACTCTGAGTAAGCCCCCCAAAATAATAATGCCTGGTCTAGCAGGTAGGAGAGGGCAGTCCTGAAACACTGTCAGAGCCAAAATAGCCTTTGCAAGCCACTCTAAGCCCCGCCCCCCCAGGGAGGTTGAGGGGGTAGTTCTACAAGGACATTCATCAAAGAAAAGGACAAACATGGTAAATGGGAGCTGGAGGGGTGGCTCAGTGGTTAGGGGTGGCTCAGTGGTTAAGAGTACTTCCTACTCCTGCAGAAAACCTGGGCTTGGTTCTCACGAGTGTGTCTACAACTCACGAGAGTTAGACAGGGCACTCAAGGCCCTTTTCTGGCTCCTTTGGGCACCAGGCATGTACATGGTACACAGGCATATAGGAAGGACTCATATACACATAAAATAAAGACAAGTTTTTTAAAGAATATGCTAAACGTGCTAATTAGAAAAATAACTAAATAATTTATTTGCACTAAGACAAACCACATTCACTACCAGAAACTTGTTAATAAAAACAACCTCATTGAGATATAATTTATATACAGTAAAATTCATGCATTTAAGATGTGAGATTCATGTCAACTGTGTAATCCCATCACCTAGGACTCTGAAGCGGCAGGATTATAAAATTGAGGCCAGCGTAAGCTATATAGTACAACTCTTATCCAAGACAATAAAAGAGAAAGGAAAAGAGAAAGGCAACACATTGTATGATCTAGTGGTTTGCAATCTTGTTGCAGAATTAATTAATGACATGTGCAGTAACTCACACTGAGTGACATTTCCAAAACCACCATTACTCTCACCTCATTGGGTGAGAGCAAGCTAAGTTTCCACCAGCCAGGTTGGAGTTCAGCACAATTTGAGAACAGATTTCTAATCTTGTTTCAGGCTGCCGCTTTGGTCCGAATCTACACAGATGGGTCTGTACTAGTTGCTCATGGTGGTGTTGAACTGGGACAAGGTATTAACACCAAAATGATACAGGTGAGAGAGGTCGTTTCACAATTGTCTTAGAGAGAGCTTATGGAGTATCCTCAATTCTATATGGGAACATATTTGGGCTTTGTGATACAGTAGCCAACATATCCACAGAATCCCAGCTTGTTCTCAGTGGATCAGCTGGATATAAGCCAGTTGGGAGGTAAAAGGAGTCTTTGCCTCCCTTCTGGAGTGAAAGGCACTTTGCTAGAACTCAGCTTCCCGTGGGTTCAGCAGCTCCTGACCCCTGACTACAGCAGTCATAAGAGCTCACAACTCCAAAAGCTTGGGCTCTGGACAACCAGCATTTCCAGACAACGTGTACACATATTTAGCACCTAAACTTAGGCTCCCTGACCCCAGACAACCTGTTCCATCTCCAGAGACAAATCCATTTACTTGTGGTCATTTTGTAAAATGAAGAAGTCCATGACTGGGCCTCCTCTAGCCATGCTATAAGTAACTGACTCCAAGGTGGTAAAGAGATGGAGGATCTGTGTTTTATCTTCACAAGATCTTGTCCCCGCAGCAAACCGTGCCTTGTGGCACTGGGGAGATTTTCCCCAGCTTCTGGTATCTGACAGGGCTAGAAACAGGCCCTTTGTGTTTTAAAGACCTTTAAGGTCTTTTTGAGTTTTAATTTGTATATATATGTTCAAAACATTGTTCTCACCTTTTCAAACAAATGGAGTTAAGAAAATATCAACACTTTCTAGAAGGTTAAGAGAATAACAAAACTTTTTTAGAGGGGGTTAAGTCATTGTCCCAGTTACAGTTTGGACTGGTATAATCTGTCTATTCCTCTGGACAGGTAGCCAGCCGTGAATTAAAGATACCAATGTCTTATATACACCTGGATGAGACGAGCACTGCGACCGTCCCCAACACGGTTACCACTGGAGCATCCACCAGTGCTGATGTCAACGGGAGAGCTGTTCAGGTGATAAGCTCACTGACTCCCAGGAGAGAAGCCTATCACTCCTGAGAATCCAAACCCTTTAACAGAGGAGCCAGTTCTTCAGTATATTCTAAAAAACATTCCCACCCCACCTAACATAAACATAAGGATTAGTGCAACATTTTTTGGTGGGGACTCAGCCCCTAAGTGCTTGGCTTCACAGATGGGCAGAACACCATGGCAGGAGGAATGCGTGGTAGTGGAGGTTCCTTACCTCACAGGAATGTGCAAGACAAGGGACGGGGACGGGGACCTGGGAGGGGGGGGCAGGTATAGCTTCCCAAATCGCAGCCCTGGGGACACACCTCCCACAATAGCACCACCAACTGGGGCCTAACCATGAGCCACTGACCCTCATACTTACAAAATGTCTCTTGGTGCTTTTTCACAGAGGTTTCAGAAAGAAGGAGGCAGAGCGCCAACTCTTGGTGCTTCTCTGTACCACACAAAACAGTGGGCACCAGGGTATTACCTAGCAGTATAAAGTCTATATTTGCTTAATATATTTCAAGAACACCCTAAGACACTAATGTCACAAAGGCAAGTGACAAGGACCCTTTGGCTGAAGAGTCATCTGGAGTACAAAACAGAACATGACCCACTGTTCTCAGCCTGTTGTGGGCATCTGTAGAAGGCAGAGGCTTAGGGAGAAGTCCCAAATGAGATTGCAGAGTCTCGAGTTCTAAGTCAGAGCAGGCAGCTCTCCTCCTTGAATGCTTCAAATGCAAATTGACTCCATTCTTCACTTTCACATCTCTTTCCATGCATAAGAATATGAAGTTCCAAAGCGCTGCTGAAACTACCCCCAACACACACACACACACACACACACACACACACACACACACACACACACTAGGTAGGACAGAGCAACCTTGTTGAGACAACGCCCTTGTGTCTGGTTGGTCCAGCTGAACTTGGTAGCCATGACTCAGCAGCTGCTGGACTTCCAAGTTCTGTGTCCACATGCTTTGATGATTGCTTCTGGACTAAAGCTCCTGAGATAGCAACCAGTGCTAGGGCAACCTAATCTGAAACAACCATCTGAGGTGGTTAGTTAGAATGTCAACGGCATTCAAGCCAAGGCACTTTAGAGGTCAAAGGGAGCCAGTGATCCCAGTCCAAGTTGGCAAGAGCAGATGGAACTTGACCTGGGAAAAGTGGAAGATATGGCTGCCCATTGCTGATATCTTCGGGTCATAACTGAGGTCCCAGGCCATGGAGAGTAAAAGATGTTCAGACTCTAAATTCATTTCGTAGCACCCCAGTTTGCCTTTCTGTACGGCCCAGCACCTGATCTGGGAGCCGTTTTTGTGTCCATTTCCCTGGGTAGTGGTTTCATATCTTTGCTGGGTATTTGTCAAACCTCAAATGAAACATTGACATAGAAACAAACTAAAATAATAAAATAAGTTGCTGTGGTTACATGGAGAGAAAGGGTTTGTATCCTTCTGAGCTCCCTCTCATCTTCTGTGGTGGCCCCCAAAACTCCACATCAGTATCATTACTACAAGGAATGACTAGAGTCCTGGCCAAGATTTGGAGACAAATCACATGAGGACAACTGAGGGAAGCATAGAGCCCAGGGACAGGTGGTAGGACAGCAGGATCATGTCTGGAAGGAGCCCTTTAATTCTCAGTCACTTTACTCTGTCCTCTCCATCCCACAGAATGCCTGTCAGATCCTTATGAAGCGTCTGGAACCCATCATCAGCCAGAATCCTAGTGGTACCTGGGAAGAGTGGGTGAGTACCTGATGTGACTGAATCCTACAGAGCCTCTTGAGGCCACTTGGTAGAAACACCCATCCCATGGAACACCAGGCTCAGCCAGGTCCCTTTTCTCCTGGGCAGCATAGAACAGGGAATAGTCCTGGTTATCCAGGAACACACATTACCTGCTCCATTTATTCCCACATAAGCTTTGAGTAGAACTCAGGATCTGCACTTCTTCTGCCACATTTAGTAACCCCTACACCCTTTAAGCAAGAGAATAAAAGGTTGATGTGAATCTGAAAGATACCACCTCTTACTGAATGTACATCTTGGTTCACTTGCAGAAGTAGCTCAAAGGTGTTAAATGTATTCTTAAGAGCAGCTTTGTAGATAGATGATTATTTGCCAAGGAGGAAGAACAAACACCATCTAGTCCACTTTCAAAACTTTACATTTAAGGAGAGTCCTTGCAGGAGAAACTGTCACATGGGGTCCAATCTGAAAGGCCCCTTCAGTGAAGGCAACAACTGCATGCTACTTTGCACATGCATATTTCTCATATGAATGAAGAACACAGAATGGGTATTCTCTGAGTGGTAAGACTTGTTCTTCTTTCAAAATAAACATTTTGTGTGAGAGCATGGCCCAGATAAGAAAACTACCACCCCCCACAGTGTTTAATCAGTGCCTTGGAAAAGGAAACCCTTAGGGAGCAGTGGCAGATAGGACCGGTTGAGTGACAGTGTCGTGTAACTGGTCATCTATCAAAGTTTCCTCATTTTCCACTGAGTTCCTTTGACATTTGAATGGTGTGTGTGTGGGGTGTGTGTGTGTGTGTGTGTGTGTGTGTGTGTGTGTACATACATATTTTTCTGACTATAGTTGTAGCTCTGTTCTCAGAGCAATGCCAGTGCTCCAGGACTAGGGACAGGAAGGTATAGAACCTTCATCAGAGTTTGCTTGGGATGCCTACATTTTCAGATCCCACCAAAATTTACCTCTTATCTCTTCTCCATTGGTCTGTAAACAAACCCACAAAACCAACAATTCTATCTCTTCCGAGTTAGTCAGACTGAGTCAGTCAGACTCCCTGAACAGGCAGCAGGTACCCACCTGACAGTATGCTTCATATTCATCTTACAAAGACATATTCCCAAGAGTAAGCAAGAGTGTTACAGCCAGGAGGTGTTTGATTTTTCCTCTCGTCCATCTTTGTCTTTGTCCTTTGAAAACAGAATTTCTCTTTTTCAGGTTAATGAAGCTTTTATTCAAAGCATTAGCCTCTCAGCCACTGGATATTTTAGGTAAGAGGTGACTGATGTAATCATAATCCTTATCCCTTTAGGATGCACAGAGTTTGAGAAAGGAGTATTCAGTTGTTTATATCTTGAAGGCGAAGTCTGTTGTTTATTTCATTTTCACTGAAATGTTTTTATTAGAGTGGGTGCTATGTTACCATAAAGGTAACTGGTGCTGTGTGTAGATAATTCTGAGATGAGTCCCGTAATTTCTTATTCACATATATACATATATACACTATATAACACACATATATGATAACATATAATATATGTGATATCTATCTATCTATATATCTATATCTATAGTCATATAGATATAGATATAGATATAGATATAGATATAGATATAGATATAGATATAGATATAGATACACACACATAATACTACATCATCATCAATTATTATTATTATAGGTTTCAGGTTTCCTGTAATGGTCCTTTGTGCAGAGTGAACATTGAGGTATAGGGAATTTTACAAGCCTTCAGAACTGTCTAGCATCTACTTAATACTTAATGATTTGGGTCCTGGTATTTATTTTGACCCAAAATTTGATTTTTAAATACTCTTGTTCCTCAGAAATCTTACCTACAGCCTGTCTCTTGTGACCAACATATGGGGTTTTGGTTTTAGAAGTTGTGAGTCAGAAGCAACAGAAAACTTATGCTCCTGTCACGTGAGCACACATGGACACATCATCTATGATTTAGGGGAGAATAGTGGTGTATTCTGGTGATGTCTACTACCTCTGGTGTGTCCGTCTGGTGAGACACAGCTCACATCAAGAAGATCTTCAAGTGTTAGTCACTCAGAGAAAAGAGTGAACTTTAGAAAGCAGAGTGAGAGTACTCAGCTTTGTGTGATGTCATAGACAAGACCACGGATGGTCAGAGGCTCTCCTGAATGGTGGGTTTAAAGGGAGGTAGCCATCCTGAAGAGGTACACCAGGAGCTAGAGGAGCGTGGGTTATTATTGTGAATATGGTTATGGTTATGGTTATGGTTGTGGTTACAATTAGCCATGTGTGCGTCCAACAAGTAAATAGAAGCTGAGTTCTGAACAAGGTCAAAGGTTAAGGGAATAACCATTTTTTATAGATTTTCTTATCATGTTTCATTTATCCAAGTCTGACATGGACATTCTAACCCTGTATAATTGGGTTGTAGAGCATCAACCCAAGAATCTTAATGATGTATTACTACTACAAGCATATACCCCCACAACAGGACAGGACACTAAGGAGAGCATGTGTCTAATCAAATGACAGCATCAAATAACTCCTTCCTCTTGTATGGGTGGATATACCAAACAACACTATAAAAGAGCAACTTGAAACTGCAGTTCACCAGATCACTTAGCTGCATTGATTAAGGCAGACTTGGAAGATCTGGCCACTACCTTTCTATAAAGTTGTGTTCATTAATAAAGTGCTTTAAAGTGGGCTGATGAGTACTGAGATTTATAGGGAGTAGTGCCAGCATCTAAAAGGATAAAATTCTTATATGTGTCTGGAGCCAAGGCTAGATACAGGACTCCACAGAGCAAAGGTCTGTGTTAGAACAGACAGCCTTAGAAAGGCACCAGCTTCTGCTACATTCTTCATGACACTTAGCCTTAAAGCAGAGACCACAAGACTGTTCAAAGCCTATTGGACACAGGGGCACTCTTCTATAAACCTGACGCTTCCGAGGCTGATCAAGAGTTCTAAGATAATCTAGGTCATATAGCAAATTTTAGGCTAGCTTGGGCTACTTAGCAAGACCCTCCATGGAAAAGGACAGAACACAATTGATCTAACCTGTTCTGGAAGGGACGGTAGCTATGGTTGTTTATAAGGACATATCTAACGTCATGGAACCACACAATGGCTAAAACGATGATAAATGTCAGAAATAAAGAGTCTGTGGGTTTTCCCAAGTCAGTGTTTGTAAGTCCACTTGCTGAGGAGACTGCAAGACTCCAAATGCTTTGATCTCAGTTGAAAACTTGGCTACAAAGACAATATTTCAAAGTTGGAGAGATACACTAGACCATAGGACCTCTGTGTCCATCTTTGTGAGATAAAGAACAACATCAATAGTCAGTGAGCTTCACTGAGGTGAGCTGGCCCAGCCCCATGAAGACAGTTGTACTGACATTTTGACCCCAGCTCTTCCAGCTTCGGTGAGGTTCTAGACCTATCGACCCCATGGCTGCTCAGCACAATTTGCAAAGCAGCGATAAATCAAATATCTTTTGAGGTTGGGTCTCCAGTAACATCACAGCATATCGCAAAAGGGATAGTGCCCCCCCTCCCCGCCTCTGGATCTGAGAGATGCTGTTGTTTGAATTCATTTTCATTTCACATCTGACAAAAAAAAAAAAAAAAAAAAAAAAAAAAAAGCACATGCTATGACACAGCTCTCCAGCAACCAAGGAGTCATTTTTCAAAAAGAAAACTGTGAATGTTTTCTTTCTTTTCACAGTTGTAATCACTTAGAATGCTATAGAGCATTAAAAAAGTATAGATAGCATGCATAGATCTTGAAGATTTTACACTTGCTTAAGGTTAAAAGTCTTATTGAAACCTCACATAGAGAATATGAGCCTCCTCATAGTAGGTGATGTCTCTTCTCCACTCCAAGTACTTGGCAGGATTTCCAGAAACTCCACATTCTGTGAATACTTTACCCCTTAAACCAACTCTATTTCTCCCATCTCCATATTCTTAGAGAAGGTCTGGCTGACAAGCACCTGTCCTGACCACAGGCTGTGTCTTGTCTTCTCAGGGGTTACCAAGCTGACATGGACTGGGAGAAGGGAGAAGGTGACATTTATCCCTATTTTGTTTTTGGAGCTGCTTGTTCTGAGGTTGAAATTGATTGTCTGACAGGAGCTCACAAGGTAAGTGGGAGTCACGTGCTACTAGCATAGCAAAATGTGCTGTGAACACACCGTGGCCAACTGTCGTTTGCAGATCCCATACAAGTATTTAATAAACAGTAGTTTAGGTACAAGCAAGTATTCTTGGGGGTTGGGAGGGATGGGACAGATTCAGGCATGCTTCAGGTGGACACGGATGGTATTTGGAGAGGAGGTGAGAAAGAAGAGCAGTGGTCATTCCTGACGTGGGTGATTGGACTGTGTCTTGCTCAGATTTTTCTTTTTCAGAGCTGGACCTGGTGTTGAGCACATATTTTGAGTTCTGAATTCTTGGTCTCAGTTGTATTCTGTCAATAACTGTATAACAGAGATTGTTTTTGTACATCACTAGCATGTGTGCACCTCTTTGAAACCAGTGAAGAACCTTCTAGTAAATTACCTCATTGAGCACCATAAAACCCCACAAACTACACATTATTGATCTCTCATTTACCGATAAGAATGTAGGGGTTTTAAAAGAGTTAACTAACCCGATCCAAGTGAGTGCTACTTAATGGTATAGCAAAAACACAAAATCAGAAATTCTCATTCAATTCTGTCTTCAGCATTATCACAGTAGTTTTAGGTTTTAAACGGAAGGAATTTTAAAACAAACCAGCAAGCCACTATTCCAGTCATCCATAGTGTGCCATCGTGCATTAGGAACAAGTCACCAAAAAGCTGGATGCACGGGTCTTTGTTTGACAGATGAGGACCACTGCTGGCAAGCAAGTGTCTCTGTGGACATTTGGAACTTGACCTAATAGTTTAGATCCCTGCAGCATCTGCACACTGAGCATGGGTGACACTCTTTCCCAGGATATGAAATCCAGCATCACAGAGCCTGCTCTGTGGGACATACACTAGCCTAGTGACACTGAGATAGTGACATATACTCTGTAAGCCTTCATTCCCTCAGCTGTGGAGAGGGATCTCATAGACACGAGGGGCAAAAGCCACCAGACTGTAACAATCGTCTAAGGAAGCTGAAATCCACTCCAACATTGACCCGAGGTTTCCTGATCATTCTGGGGTCTCAAGAAAGCTGCAGTGACCATCTAGAAACCAGGAAGTGGTCAACCAGGAGTACTGTCCCCTTGGCCACAGAACCTAAAGCTACTAATAGAAGAGCTGCTCTAACTAAGATGACAACCATAAAACTATCAGAGTGGTATGGCTGAAAGGGAAACAAGAGACTCCGCGAGGGATGAGCTAGCTACTCAAAAGTTAAAAGCACACAAGGAAAAACCGAATGCCATAAAAATCCATCCAATGGGGCATCTTGTCTCTATGAGAAGGATTCAGCAGGGAAATTACTCAGATGAATGCTTAAGATCCTCAAAGAAATGTATCTAGTTGGGCTTTTTTTTCCAAAAGAGAATGTAAAAAAGTTAGTGACTAGGAGCTGGTAAGAAGTATATATGAGAAAAAAATACCTGTGGAAATATTTTAGAATATAGATGTCAATGAACTTTTCCAGCAAAAACTACAAGAGGTTCTCAATTACAAGTCTTCCTGGAAAGAAACCATAAAGAAAAAATGGGGTATACGATGCAAAGCTATAGAAGAAATATTTGCCTTAAAACACACCCGTGAGGCCACTGGGGCTACTTCAATAAGATACTAGACATAACATTAACCACAGGTCTCATACACAGTAAGTAAAATGCAGTAAAACACACCTGTGAGGCCGCTGGAGCTGGTTCAATAAGACACATAACATTAGCTGCAGGTCTTACACACAGTAAGTAAAATATAGCTGGGTATATAGCTGCATCTCTTTCACACCCTTGGTGATAGAACAGGAAGATTGTGGATTTTAGTCCAGCCTGCACTACATAGAAAGTTTCAAGCAAGCCTGGGCTACACACTGACATGTCTCAAACAAAACAAAACAAAACAGAACAAAACAAAACAGAACATGGGATGACTTATCCTAAAAACAACCCCTGCCACACATTTTCAACACACACAAAAGAGTTTTTAAAATCTCTTCTACAATATTATTATTTTAAAATAACATGCTATATACTTTTAAGTTATTTAATTTTAATATTATCTTTGCAATTTTATAGGAATGTTCTCATCTGTGTATATAATTTTATGGCCTGGTTTTCTTCATATGTTGACTTTCATACCTACATTCCACATCATTACTTCATCTCTATAACAATTATTTCAAATGGCTGTATGATGTTAGGATTGATTAAGGCAAAATTTCACAACCTCTGTTTTGTAGGAGGATGAGCTAATATCAGGTACTTGTGAATTTTAAAAATTCTAGAAGACTCCATGTCAACAACTCTTTGGTCACCACTTAATCAATAATCCCTGATTTGTATTTATCCCAAGAAACACATCTTAATTAGTAACGTTTGGCATTTTCATGACCTTTACCAACAGCAGAGCTTTGTCACGGCTTGTCATAATCACCCTGTATGCCCTGATCAAAGAAAGCACTTATTATTTACAAAACGGTGTCTGTACTGCAACTGTGTTCTTTGTTCTCCACAGAACCTTAGAACTGACATTGTTATGGATGGATCTTTCAGTATAAACCCTGCTGTGGACATAGGCCAGGTAGGCAATGCCTTGTTAGTGAGATATAATGTGCAAATGCTTCAAACACTCGCCACATTTGCTCCTGTAGACAAAGGCTCGAAGACGCAACTCCATCTTCTGGGAATCACCAAATAGCTTTTCTCTGAAGTTGTTTCACTGTCTTCTCTTTCCATTGTTTCACACATAAGAGTGTGCTCCAGGGGCAGAAATGCAAATTAAAGGGTGCACACTTCAAAGAGGGAAGTATGGGTACCACTTGAGCATGTTGACTTCAAGAGACCTATGTGTGAGAGATCCAAGTGAGACTGCAGAAAACTTTGGTCTAAGCTTCCAGGCAGAGCAGCAGCCATCTATTTGGAAGTGCTTGGTGGTGAAGGGGTAACTGAAACTAGGTCAGCATCAGGACCATGATACAATGAGAGGGAGGAAGACAAGGGAAGGACTAGGTTGGGGGTTTTAATGCCACAGGGAAGTAGCACAGGAGTATATTCACTGTGGTTCTAATGTAACCCCAGTATTCAGTGCATTACAACATGAACAAATTCAACGTTTGAAAGCCCCTTTCTGCATAACATTTGTAGACATTTATAGTTCCTAACATTATTTTTTCCTTTTAAAAATGTTTTATGTGTGTGGGCATTTGCCTGCATGCATGTCTGTGCACGTGTGTGCCTGGTGCCCACAGAGGCCAAAAGAGAGAGTTAGCTTCCCTGAACTGGCATTACAGGAGTTGAGAGCTACCACGTGGTGCAGGGAAACAAACCTAGGTCCTCTGGAAAACATTGGTTTTTCCTTGATTCTCACTTTTTGATATTTTTTAATATTTCTAAAGACAAGAAAACTGATTTTTCCATTTTATAATAAAGTAGAATATAACTATATGTATAAACACAAATTAAGTCAAGAAAAAAAATCTATTTTAGTTAGTTCCTAGACAGATCAGTGTCTTAGGGTTTCTGTTGCTGTGATGAAACACCATGACCAAAAAGAAAGTTGGAGAGGAAAGGGCTTATTTTGCTTATACTTCCCCATTGCTGTTCAATACCAAAGGAAGTCGGGACAGGAACTCAAGCAGGGCAGGAACCTGGAGGCAGGAGCTGATGCAGAGGCCATGGAGGGTGCTGCTTACTGACTTGCTTCCCATAGCTTGCTCAGCCTGCTTTCTTTTCTTTTCTTTCTTTCTTTCTTTCTTTCTTTCTTTCTTTCTTTCTTTCTTTCTTTCCTTTTTTGTTTTTGTTTTTCGAGATAGGGTTTCTCTGCATAGCCCTGGCTGTCCTGGAACTCACTTTGTAGACTAGGCTGGCCTCGAACTCAGAAATCTGCCTGCCTCTGCCTCCCGAGTGCTGAGATTAAAGGTGTGCGCCACCACACCCGGCCTCAGCCTGCTTTCTTATAGAACCTCAGGCCACCAGCCCAGTGATGGCACCTTCCATAATAGGTTGAACCCTCCCCCATTGACCACTAATTTAAAAAATGTCTTTGGCTCTCATTTTTATGGAATGAGACTCAATTCAAATAGCTATTGAACTAAGAAACAATAAATGGATGATGTTAAAATTTAAACTTTGAAATGAGGCAAAAGAGGGGGGGAGCACAGATTGTGGGATACAAACCCATTGCTAAAGATATATGCTGAGAAACTCTCTCCTGAGAAAGAGAAGATCCAAGACCTTGCTACCATCCTTGTAATAGACACTTTAATAATTAGAAAAAGAGCTGTCTTTCCATCCATAAAAGATTGGGGATATGAATAATTTTTTGCAAGCAATAGACCACAGAGACATCAGACATCTGTCTCTAAAATCACTGCTAGGCAAATGACTCATCCAACCATTAAAAATAAGCATTATTGTTTTTTTTACAAGTCCTAATAGTTTTCTGAAATCTAACCAGGGGTTTTGGTAGCCATTGTTCACATCTTCAGGTAGAACACAGGGAGTTAAGAGACCTGGACTCCAGAGGGAGTCACTCATGTAAAAAAAAAAAGAAAGAAAGAAAGAAAAAAGAGAAAAAAAAGACAGCTTTTGCTGGTACATAGAAAGTCAGCACATCGTTTTAAAAGTGGCATTCATGTCTTTCTGTGTCCCAGATTGAAGGAGCATTTGTTCAAGGTCTTGGACTGTATACTCTAGAGGAACTGAAATATTCACCCGAAGGAGTCCTATATACCCGTGGTCCACACCAGTACAAAATAGCATCGGTTACCGACATCCCAGAAGAATTCCATGTATCACTGTTGACACCAACTCCAAACCCAAAAGCCATCTACTCTTCTAAGGTAAGTATATATGGTCAGGCTTCATCTAAACAATTAGCCAAGGAAGATAGATTGAGGAATGATGATGTAGCTGGGGGGGGGTGGAGCACTTGATTAGCATGCTCAGGCTCCTACATTCTATCCCCAGTGTCACAAAAGGAGGAAAGACTGTATTAGCATCCTGCTTTGAATAGTAATGCTGGAGAGCTGGTCATTGTAATGTGCAGAAGCCCTGAAAGGACAGGATTAAATAAGTAATGCAAATAAGGCCAAGACATAGTTCGGAACTACAGTCAATTTTACACACTGGCCCCAGATCACATTCGATTTAAGTGTGTTAATATAGTATATAACCTTTTCAACTATGTGATCTGCCCCCCACTCTCTCTGTGGTATTTAAACAGCTGTCCGCAGAGTCCTCAGTGCTTCTGGATACAGAGAAAGACCTCTTCCTCTCCCATCCTCCCTTGTGCCTCATCCGATTTCTCCTGCTGACCCCTCTCTCTGTTTCCTTGGGTCCACAACATCTCCTACTCCTGTGTGTCTCCTTCTGCTTTTTCTCAGTGATGACATCCCTTCCTCTGGCCAGTTTTCAATGTCACTCTATAGGTGTTCCTTGTATAACCTTCATCTACAAATAACTTAGCTTGTAAGCATTTTGGAAACAAGGCTTCCTCATCATCTGTATCTTTCAGTCCCAAAGCAGAAGCTAAACATGAGAAACATCTACTAAATGTTAGATGGGTTGAATTGAGTTCTTATTCTCTACACACACACACACACACACACACACACACACACACACACACCAGTATCACACACGCAATATTGTGAACAGCCACAGAAGAGAATCATAAAATTAATCTACTAAATCACAATTAATCACACACCAATTTAATGAAGTTTAATAAAAGAAAATATCAAAATGTTTCACACAATAAGAAAAAATATTTATTTCTTAGATATCATGGGTGCATATACCTATCACATACTGATATATACTACTAGAAAAATATGACCATGGTTTATAATACAAAGAAAGTTGGTGAGACACTGTTCTCAATAGTGCATATACTATTTCATGTCAGATGTAGGCTCAGGATAATTTGTCTTGTAAGCAGCATGGAGTGAGGTGTAATATCCTTGTTCTGCTGGAGTGAGGTGTAATATCCTTGTTCTGCTGGAGTGAGGTGTAATATCCTTGTTCTGCCTTGTCAAGTGTCACGAGCTTAAGACTCTTCCAGAGTAAGTCTCAGACTGAACAACTTTTGATTTCAGTCACTTCATAAAAAGCTCAAAAACTAGGAGCTTGTGTCAACAGACAGGGCTTTCCTCATTAAATTAAAATTAAGTAGATCACAATATATTTTTCCAGAATCAATTTTTCATAGCATTGAAATAATCTGCTTTGGAAAATTCAAATTTCTGTGAAATAAACAGCAAGAAGCCTGGGCAAGGCAACACCCTACAAAAGTCCATATGTGTGTGTCCGTGTGTGTGTGTGTGTGTGTGTGTGTGTGTGTGTGTGTGTGTGTGTGTGTGTGTGTGTGTGTGTGTGTGTGTGTGTGTGTGTGTGTGTGTGTGTGTGTGTGTGTGTGTGTGTGTGTGTGTATGTGTGTGTTTAGAAGGCTGAGCAGGCTGCTACAGGCTCTGCTTGAGGCCAGGAACATGTGATCCTTGCTCTTCCTCTTCCCAAGAGAATGCATTCACTCTGTATAAGGATATTAGCCGTGGTATACTGCCCCCTTCCCCCACCCCCAAATGCTCATACCCAATCCTTGAATAATCCATCTTGTTGCCAAACTTAAGAGATTGTCGCCTTGAACAGTTTCACACTCACAGGGAAAAGGCCAATGATACTTCACAATTCTCTCTATGATCCACCTGTTCAGGTGCTTATTTTCAGCCAAGGCAAGTAAATGTAGGTTAGAAGATACTTCTTGACCCAGAACACTACCCATCACTGTCTCCTAGCTCCTTCCTTCTCCTCCCCCACCTTGCACTCTTCTCACTGAGGCCATGTTATAGGAGAGAAGAGGGAACCTCATTTGAAAGATTTGGCTTGTCCATCTGTCCTTTAGCCGCAGTGCTTGGCCCTGAGAGGCATTTGTCCTCTGTGAGTTTATGGCTTTTAATACCTTCATTCTCATGTGTGAGTAGACTGGGTTTCAGCACATGTTTGGGGTGCTTCTCCAGTGCTTCAATATGACTGCTATGCACCAGTCACTGAACATAGACCCTATATGTATTTGGAACACAGTGAACACAAATTGTGAGGCTGCTGCCAATGGCACATGGCATTCTATTTTACAGTCAGCTTTTTAAAATAAATGTGTGTATTCTAAAATAACAACAAAAGATGGGAGACCAAGCGAAAGCACAGTTGTATTACCAAGTAGTCCCTCTGTGTGCTTGAACTGCTCTACTTCTGTACAACTGACAGGGCAGTATTCTATCTAGATCAGCATCTTCACAGCAAACACCTGGACAACATGTGGTATGAAGCTGTCACCTTGTTACGATGTCACTAAACAGTAAAAATTCTTGAGTTCCCTTAGAGACATGCTGGACCATTGTTACATATCCTGTCCATCATTGATCAAAATATCAACATCCATGTAGGACTGCACTCAGGAGTGTGTATACCTAAGACACACGGTTTCCTCATTCCAGCCAGAAGAAAGGGAAAAACCTTCTGAGGCAACAGGAAAGCACTGTATAATAAGGACAGGCAGACACCTGTAAGGTTGCTTAACACAGAATAGCAGGATAGGCGATGGAGAAACTCATCCTGTAACCTGAACAGCAAGAAAAGCTGGGTGTTGATGGCTTAATCTCTTTTGCATTGCTATATCATAATACCAGAGACTGGGTGACTTATGAGAAACTTACTTGCTTCTCAAAGCCAGCCAAGTCCAAAATTAACAAGCCACACCTGGGGGTGACTTCTTGCTGCGTTATACCATGGCAGAAGATACAGCATATTGATTCGGAGAAAAAGGCCAAGCTCACCTCTGTAACACACCCAAACCTGCAAAGACACTGATTCATTCATGAAGGTGGAGCCCATGATGATGATGGTTAGGAGCCTAACCATCTCCTAAATGCCATACCTCGCCATGTATAGAGAAAAAGCTGTCAGCACATGAGCTTAGTAACCAGTAATCACACCATTATGCAGGAGAAACTGATACTAAAAAGAGCAGGGCATGGTATAAGGTCTGGGAGTGTGGTCCAGTTTCATCCATGTAAGTTACCTGAGTCCCAGTTTCCATATCTCAGATGTGCAAGGGAAGTGCAGGCTTTGTAGAAATGCAAAGGCTAAGGATGCTACCCATGCAGTTTGGCAGTGGCCTGTTTAAAGTCAACTGAGGATGATGTTAGCTGCTAATGTCACTTAGATGTGTTAGTCACTTTTGTATATCTCTGACAATAATTCCTGGTAGAAAGGACTTAACAAAAGCAAGACTTATTTTTGAATCATGGCTTCAGAAGGTCCACTTCATCGTGATAGGGAAAGACGTTCACATCTTAGTAGCCAGGGAGCAGAGAAATGGACATTCTGACTCTGTTTGTTTTCCCTTTTGTCCCCCTCTTATTTTATATGAACCTCTAACCCACAGAATGGTGCAACCCATATTGAAATTAGATCTCTCTACCCCCTGACTTAATTCTGTCTGGGAGCGCATTCACAAACATCTCCAAAGATGTGCGCCACAGCAGTTTCCTAGATTCTACATCCAGTTATGTTGACAACGAAGATTGGGCAATCACTCTGTGTCATTGTCTAAACTAAATAAGCAAGCTCATCTTTGACTGATTCAATCTCAGTCTTTGCCCTCACATTCACTCATCAGATACTTGCAAACACCTATGCCTTAAGCATGGAAGGACAAATCTCTGGGGTCAAGGTGAAGACATTGTTCACCCAGGCTTTCCTGGTGGCCATACGGACAGTCATTTATATGTTTCTGGCTGATTTAATCCTCCCAAGGAGCCTGTGATCACCAGCTGCCCCCCTTGTGGATATGATGATGGAAAATCAGCAGACCAGTGCTGTGTGTATAGTCTAGTCTCTCCTCAAAAATTAAGGTCTAGCTCACACTGCCAGACTCTGGGAATTTGGGTAGTTTCCTAGGTGCAAATTACCTCTAGAGCCTGGTATCCTTAGGTTTCTGGAGGATTATGTAGACTCTTGGTTGGTTATAATGTTAATCCCTCTGCCCTAGGCCTAGGCACTCTGCTTTCTCAGGAGAATCCTGCTGAGGTGTGGGGAGCTTAAACCATGTTTTCGAAGCATGAATACCTCCACCTGATCCCACTGCTGCCCTAAAGCCACCTAAGCCTGTGCAGGGAACTCACTCCCCAAATTGCTGGAAGGCATAGTAGTCTAACATGTGTGGGAAGGCTCACCAGCACTGTGAAGGAGTGTCACCTGCTGTGTGATAACATTTGAGGCAATGACAGACCACCTATGCAAAGGCAAATGTGTCAGACTCTATGGCTTGGTGACCTCATTTGTCTTCTTGAGCAGCTGAAGAATGATAAAATTGCTCAATGACATGTTTCTCATCACATGTCCCTATCATCTGTTCAATCATGACTGTACAGAAACACGGCCATAAGATCCCATCTGCCCATCTCAGTCACCCTGGCCCATCAAGGGCAAAGGGTTATAGCATGAGAACCTGTTGGCTTCTACTGCCAAGGAGCAACTATTGATGAGGACAAAACCTGACAACCTGGCTGGACAAGAATGGGTGGAGCAATGAGCAACTCTATGATTTCTTCAAAGGCCCTGGATCCTCATTCTACCGAGGACCCTCTACCTCTCCAGTCTTCAGCATTAGTCACTGATAGAAGAATTTCTTTGGCATATTAGGTGATTTAAGGCACACTTGATCTGTTAAGATAACAAGTTAACCAGAGTATAAGATTAGAAAGAAAGTCATATGATTCATAGTAAAATTCCTTTGGTGTCTTCCCTTGAGTTGATAATAAGACACAGCTCTTAACATGGGTCGCAGAGTCCTGCCAATCGTTCCCAAGACTTCTAAAACCACCCTTTCTGTCCCACAGAGCTTTTTGTTCAGCCCTTTGGATTAAGCCAGCTCTTCTCTCTTCCTGGTGCCTTTGAATGTCACCTGTACCAGAGCTCTCTAGACAGACAGAACCAGTGGGCTTTATCTGGGTATTATAGATATATGTGTGTGCATATGTTATACATGTGTGTTATGTATATATGTATGCATATCTATATGTATAGTTGCATGTGGATATATATGTGTGTGTGTATGTGTGTGTGTGTATACATCTGTACATGTACACACAGATTTATTTTAAGGAATTGGCTCACATAGTTGTAGAACTGACAAATTCAAGATCTGTAGGGCAGTGGGGCAGCAGGCTAGAAAGTCAGGTAGGGTTTCAGGCTGAGTCCCTGAGGCAGAATCACTCCCCGTGGCTGGGAGAAACTTGTTTTGCTCTTAGAGACGTCACAGCCAGTAATATCTTAAAGCCAATGCTAATCACATCTACAACGAACTTTCCCAGAGATGCCTACATCAGTATTTAAACAAAGACATGGACGCCTGAGCCCATCAAGTTCATAGACAAGCTTACACACTGCCTGGGACTCACCTTTCCTTCCTCACCTGGCAAGCACCATCTCACCTCATACATCATCGCTTCAGGAAAAGCCACGTCTGCCCTCTCGGTTCATGCAGGGGACCACCATTGTCCTGCCTTGGCATACATTTTATCTGTTGTGCTCACTTGGCATCTATCTCCTACTTGGATCTGCATTCAGTCAGAGCTGCCCATACAGGTTCCGGTCCCCTCACCTCTAGCTATCAGTGGAAGGCTGCCTACACCCCTCAGAGTTCAGTTACCCCCTGCCTTTGCATCCTGGCATGAGTCAGCCTGTACAGGCATTCAGAAGAATATCCCCCAGCATATGAGACAATGGCTTCCATTCAGGACAGGATTATGAGCGTTCTGTTGACACAGCACAGTGGTAAAGGATGCTTGAGTTTTACCCCAGGAGACTTCTAACTCATAGACTTTCAGTGGCAGACACCATCCTCCATGGAACATATCAGGGTCTACTGCTGTGCCTTGAAAAAACTTTAACTCTTTGTAGTACTCTGTATCTTGGGAAAGCTCTTGGACCCCTGTCATTGATTTAATTCAGACTAAGAAGGATAAATCCTTGGCATGGGCCCCGCCAAGATTGTCCGCCATTAATCAAGGTATTTCTATACCATCCTCATCCCTTAAAAGCCCTGTTGGCACAGTGGGTAGCTTTAGCTGCAACCACATGGTCCCCTTGGGCATGGGCATGCCAGGCCTTGGCCAGGTTCTCAGTGTTTGGCAAGTGTAACCAGCATGAGGATTACCACCTTGGCCAATCGTCCACCAGAATGCGGTTCCTTTGAGGCCCAACCAGATTCCTAAACAAACAGAAACTGGCCCTGGTTGTTATGGGATGGGTCGTAAGGGTGGATGGAAAGAAAAAAATGATCCCAAGTAGGCTGTGATTTGGAAAAAGGCAAAAGGCTATTTAAAAAAAATGCATGCTGAGTCCTTGGTGGATTTGTGGAGCAAGATTAACTGTACCCTCGCATGGCTCAGGTACTGGACATAGCTAAGCAAACAGCCCATATTCTACCAGAGGGCCTACCCACCTACCAGCAAGATTGCTGCGAGGAAACAAGAACGGAAAGGAGGGCCCCCTTCAGAAGCACTGGGTCAGCTCAGGCCAGCGCCTCTGCCCCCATGTCTCTGTCTCCATCCAGAACCAGGTTCCTAAAAGGCTTCTCGTTTTGTCTTCCCTCCCCACATCCCCAGGGCCTTGGCGAAGCTGGAACGTTTCTGGGCTGTTCTGTGTTCTTCGCTATTGCTGCTGCCGTGGCTGCAGCTCGTGAGGAGAGAGGCTTGTCCCCGATTTGGGCCATAAACAGTCCTGCCACAGCGGAAGTGATCCGCATGGCCTGTGAGGACCAGTTCACGAACCTGGTATGGGATCACCTCCGTTTTGTCTATGCATGTCTGCAACCCTTTTCGGGATTCTCAGTGCAGGGACACAAGACATGTGTCAGTTCAAAAGTAAATTCACAAACCCCATAAGCAAAATGTCTTCTTGTGAAAAATGGGAGTTGCTAGTATGCGTTTTCAAGTAGGAAGTTATGGGATTTTTTTTTCTATTTATAGCAGGGAACGTAAGCTTTAAAGGGTTAACAACCTTAATCCCAGCACTCGGGAGGCAGAGGCAGGTGGATTTCTGAGTTCGAGGCCAGCCTGGTCTACAAAGTGAGTTCCAGGACAGCCAGGGCTATACAGAGAAACCCTGTCTCGAAAAACAAAAACAAAAACAAACAAACAAACAAAAAGAATTGGTCTTTCCCACCTGAGTAGCGAAAGAGCTGCAGTAGGCTATTGCCTTTTCAAGAGTACTGCAATCTTCTCCAATCAAGCCCCCCTCGCCCCAGGCTTCACCACACCCAACCCCAACACTGGGGTCCAAGCTTCCAACACATGAAAATTTGGAGAACAGTCCCATGTAAAACTACAGCAGCCAAGTTTATTTTTGACCACCTATGCAAATATGAGTACTAGAGATGTTTTACCTTTCGTTTGGGGCTGGGGAGATAGGGTCTCTCCACAGAGCCCTGGTTGTACTAGAACTCACTATATAGACCAAGCTATGTTCAAACTCAGAGATCCAACTGCCTCTGCCTCTCCAGTACTGGGTTTAAAGATGTCTACCACCACACTTGGAAGTACTAGAAAATTTTAAAACATGTGTGGCTTCCAATTGTGGCTTTCTATGAGACTGCTGCTGCTTCCGTGCGCAGTCCCTTTTGCGTTTTTTGACTTGAGCAAAAGACAACGCTGAGACATTTGGAGGCTGTAGGGAGCCAGGGAAGGAGCACAAATTTTAATTGCTTAAAAGAAAAAGTTCACGGGATCCAAAATTGAAGGAGAGGGAAGCATGAAAGGTGAGAGGAACCGTACAATGTTCCGCCCCTTGGAGCAGTCTTCCTCCAGGACCCCTTCCGGTTACTCCGCCTACATCTGCCTTGCCGGCTTTTCATTGGTCTCCTGGGAAAGCCCTGTTCCCACTGCCACCACCCCAGCTCAGCTCAACAACAGCTCCACTTCCACATACTTAGCAAGGCTGAGATAGAAGCACAGAAAATAAGGCTTGTTCATTCACCCTCGAAGTCCAAAGTCTATGAAGGAATAGGCATGGAAACAGGTGACTACTACACAAACCCTCCGTCACCGGAGACTACACACACAGGGAGTGTGAAGCCCTGTGAGCTATTTACTCCTCCTTGGGGCTTTCTAACCCTTTGTCTCCAACTGGATGGCCGACTCCGTTAGAGCTGGTAGCATGTTGCATTTCTCTTGCTTCTATCATTGAACTTTACAAAATGGCCAATTAGGAAAGATTAGAGTTTATGGCTTTGAAATCAGACAACTGGGTTCAAATCCCAGCTCAACCACTCACTGTGCCTTTAAGAGAGACAACACCTGCTTGCTTGTATCCCTAGGAGAAGGAAATGAACTGCACAACATTAGTGAGGACCATTATCAGTAATCTTCCTATGCTCCCAAACAGGCCTCGTTTCTAGCTCTATGTTTTCTGATTTTCTTAACTTCAACATCACAGTGGAGGACCGAGTAATGGAGGAATTCTGACTGAGTCACAGTGTCAAGCAGGGACAGGTGTGTGGGTTTAGCAAGGATGTTATATAAAACTGACCAATTATCCAAATATGATGTCAGCTAAAAATGTCCCTGTGCCACCAGACTTGAACATGCCTGAACTGTTGAAGATTCATTCTAAAATGTATATGAAAGATGCTTGGTACACTCTCTATTAGAGATGCATCAAGCCAGTCACCGTTGGGTTATGATGTGAGTGTGTGTAAGTGGGAGTTGGGGGAGGGAGTCTGTGTGTGTGGTGTCCATATGCCTGTGTGTGTATGCATATTTAAACTATTAGACTCATTTCTCTCCAGGACTAAAGAGAGAACAGGACACAATGAAATAAATACACATTCACGTTTTCTTTAACAATTGTGACCAGGCATTGACAAAAATAAGTATCTCTGCAAAAGTCCACCTCATGGGACTTAGAATGTAATGATATATGTTTAAAATGAGAGTGGAGCAAGAAGAAAGTACCAGACCAGACATGGCACAGGGTAGGCCTGTAGAAGGTGACAGAGATACATCCAGCTAATGGATGAGAACTAGACAAACAGGCAGATGATACAGGAATTCCAGGTAGAGGGAAAATTGAAGTAAATGCAGGGCAGAGGAGAAAAGCATCAGAAGGCAGATTGTGTGTGGTTCCTGTATGGAGACTGAGCAGAGGGAAGTCTGGAGCATAAACTGGGACGCAAGCCTCAACCAGAACTCAGAGAGTCATAAATGTGAATTGGGTTCTATCCTGAGAGCAGGCGGGCCTTTGACGGTCATGTGACCATGAGAATGAGCTGCTCAAATAAGCAGCCTGACAGATGCTATAACATGAATTAGCCTGAGAATGAACGGTCGGGAGCTTGGCTACCAAGCCAAGAGATGACAGAGACCTGAGCGTGAGAAAGCTAATGGCAGGTGAAGGAAAGGGCGTCATGCAATACTTGCCACTCAGTGAAGGATGGCAGAGGAGAATCCAAGGGTGGCCTACGATTGTTCTGGGGTGAATGGGAGGACCGTGTGGCTTCTCCCGTCAGTAGGCAGCAGCAGGGGAATCCTTCCAAGGAGAGTGGCAAACTCACTCTGAGACCTGCAGTCAGTCAGCCAAAGAATTTTGCCAACAAGCAAGTAGCCCAGAATTGACAAGAGGGAAGAATTCCCGACAGATTTATGAGTCATTAGTACAAAGTAGTAATTAGAATCGTAAAAGGCCATCATTAACCTGAGGGAAGAAAATGGAGACAAGGGAAGGGAAGGAGAGGGGACTGAGCCAGACGGGCTTGATGGGGGGACCAGATGGACAGGTGGGTCTGGGAAATGGGATACAGAAGCCCCCACACCCTGTGCACCCTGGACATGAGTGCATCTCCAGGGAGCCAACAACCTTCCCAAATGTAACGTAGAACAGAACAGACCTGCCGGCCTGAGAACCACACCCTTGTAAACCCTCACAGAGGCAGGTGCTACAGACCACAAGATCTTTGTTATCATGCCTCCCTCAACCCCCAAATCCAGCAGTGCCAGGACTGAGCAAAGAGAGAAAGTCCTCTCTCCTGGCTCTTTCCATCTCTGCCCCATGCTCCCCTCCACAATATCACAGCAAGGATGGGGTGGGGGCCTTTGTGGGGACTGAGGCAAGGTGATAGCCATGAATTAAAGGCCAATTTAAACTGCATAATGGAGCCTGGGCCATCCTGGGCTACATGACAAGCCCTTGTTAAAGGAAGGGAAATAAAGAATAGGAAAGGAGGGGGAGAGGGAATAGGGGAAGGGAAAAATAAGGACTCATCCAAAATGGTTTCACTAACTTGGTTTTTCACCCATCTGGAGCATGAGGGACAAAGATGGATGAACATGGCATGACCCTGGGTAAATCTCATAGAAATCTGTGTTTCAACATAATACAAATACAAACAAGTGTGGGGTTGGCTTTGCAGCAATTTATGTCTAAGTAGTACCTGCTCTGTGCAGGTAGGTTCCACTGACTCAAAGACAGGCTTTTCCAGAGGCGGCGATGAAACTGTTGTCTCTGAGATAGAGCAACAGTGTCTGCTGAGGACTGTGTCACCAGCAGTGGGCTTCCGGGGTGAGAACAGAGTATTTGCTACTGCAAAAGGACTGTGCTGCTCTCAAGGTGTCCTTTCACAGGGCAGGGAGGCTGAACCTAGGCGCAGATGAGGACAGGCACTGGGAGAGGCTCAGGGCCTGGCTAGCACCATGCCTGAATGCTTTGCTAGAATGACTTATCCTTGAACACTGAGTGAGCCCTCCAGCACATCTGTGTGTCTTACAGTCTTGAAAGTCAGCTTTCCAATCAAATCCCTCCCCCTCACTTTCAGAAGCGTCAGAACATGAATTTGCAAAAATTGTTCTCACCCCTCCAACTTGAGAGCATCTAGGGGTGTGAGGTGGAAACCAAAGTTCTGCCTGTGTCCTGCTCCCTAGGGCAGCACACATATAAGTTCTACTCTTTCGCAGCTGCTCCCAGGCCACTGTGGTCTTTCATTCGCGCACCTGTTAGCCGTCAGGTGTGATGGACACCTATCGCTCCCCACCCAATGTCATCCAGCGTCTACTTACCTCTCGCCTCCCTTCCGGGACGCCATCCTGTCTTACTCTTTGCATTACATATAAAGGAAGCATTTAAAACATAAAAGGCCTTTAAATTAATTATGCTACATTGGCTTATGCTTTTGAAAGAATCTGTGAGAAATTCTACTTTGTGGAATAAGTATGAATTCACTTTTCTGATCAGTTTTGACTTGACTGAATTTAATGAAGTCCACTTACCTAGCTCTAATTTTTTTTTATTTAGATCAAAGGTTGTTTAAGAAAACACATCACAGTCTCAGTAGACATTCCATTTCTCTTTGTGTGGTCAGCCTTCTCTCTTATTGCATATTTAATCTTTTTTTCTTCCACTTCTATTTTAACAGTAGATGCTTATTTTTAAAGATTACATCTTTTTAAAACAACAACAACAACAACAAGGTGACTTTTTAATGTAAGATTATTTGTACTAATTTAGGGTATTTTTTTAAAGCTTCCTTTAAAAAAAAATTCACCAAAACAAAAAGGCCAGTATTAAACTTGCTTAATCTTTTGGGGTGGGAGGGGGTGTCACTACATTCTATGAGCGAGTGCTTCAGTTTTGCATTCCATTTTTGAACAAGCTCTTGGTGCTTTTAGCAGTCACTTCTCACAAGTACAATGGCCGTAACTCACCTAGAGAGCGTTTCTGCCTCCCAGTTTCTTTTCTGTCTCAGTTTTGATGACCGTTTACTTCACTGAAGAACCCTGGCTTCTGGGCCAGTTAGAGTTTGCCAGGGTTAAGCCCTCACAACACTAAAGCCAAAGGACCCGACAGAAGATTAGCTGTGGAGAGAAGTCTCTCCCATCATTTGAACCCGTGTTTGCCATTGTACTTAAGAATGCTTCACTAGTTCTTTTCAGCTGAACCAGTATTGTATACATTTTGTCTCTGCTTACTATGTCAAGGAATTAGATATTTTTTTCAATTTTTTATTAGATATTTTCCTTGTTTGCAATTCAAATGCTATCCCGAAAGTCCCCTATACCTCCCCCACCCCCTGCCCTGCTCCCCTACCCACCCACTCCCACTTTTTGGCCCTGGCATTCCCCTATACTGGGGCATATAAAGTTTGCAAGACCAAGGGGCCTTTCTTCCCAATGATGACTGACTAGGCCATCTTCTGCTACATATGCAGCTAGAGACACGAGCTCTGGGGGTACTGGTTAGTTCATATTGTTGTTCCACCTATAGGGTTGCAGACCCCTTCAGCTCTTTGGGTACTTTCTCTAGCTCCTCCATTGGGAACCTGGTGTTCCGTCCAATAACTGACTGTGAGCATCCTCTTCTGTTTTTGTCAGGCACTGGCATAGCCTCACATGAGACAGTTATATCAGCAAAATCTTGCTGGCATATGCAATAGTGTCTGCGTTTGGTGGCTGATTATGGGATGGATCCCTGGCTGCAGCAGTCTCTGGTTGGCCCATCCTTTTGTCTCAACTCCATACTTGATCTCTGTAACTCCTTCCATGTGTGTTTTGTTCCTAATTCTAAGAAGGGGCAAAGTGTCCACACTTTGGTCTTTGTTCATCTTGAGTTTCATGTGTTTTGCAAATTGTATCTTGGGTATTCTAAGTTTCTGGGCTAATATCCACTCACTAGTGAGTTCTTTTGTTATGTGAGTTCTTTTGTTATGTGAGTTCTTTTGTGATTAGGTTACCTCACTCAGGATGATACCCTCCAGATACATCCATTTGCCTAGGAATTTCATAAATTCATTGTTTTTAATAGCTGAGTAGTACTCCATTGTGTAAATGTACCACATTTTCTGTATCCATTCCTCTGTTGAGGGACATCTGGGTTCTTTCCAGCTTCTGGCTATTATAAATAAGACTGCTGTGAACATAGTGGAACATGTGTTCTTATTACCAGTTGGAACATCTTCTGGATATATGCCCAGAAGAGGTATTGCTGGATCCTACAGTAGTACCATGTCCAATTTTCTGAGGAACCGCCAGACTGATTTCCAGAGTGGTTGTACAAGCTTGCAATCCTAACAACAATGGAGGAGTGTTCCTCTTTCTCCACATCCTTGCCAATATCTGCTGTCACCTGAATTTTTTATCTTAGCCATTCTGACTGGTGTGAGGTAGAATCTCAGGGTTGTTTTGATTTGTATTTCCCTGATGATTAAGGATGTTGAACATTTTTTCAGGTGCTTCTTAGCCAGTCTGTATTCCTCAGTTGAGAATTCTTTGTTTAGTTCTGTGCCCCATTTTTTAATGGGGTTATTTGATTTTCTGGAGTCCACCTTCTTGAGTCCTTTATATATATTGGATATTAGTCCCCTATCTGATTTAGGATTGGTAAAGATCCTTTCCCAATCTGTTGGTGGCCTTTTTGTCTTATTGACAGTATCTTTTACCTTACAGAAGCTTTGCAACTTTATGAGGTCCCATTTGTCCATTCTCGATCTTACAGCACAAGCCATTGCTGTTCTATTCAGGAATTTTTCCCCAGTGCCCATATATTCAAGACTTTTCCCCACTTTCTTCTCTATAAATTTCAGTGTCTCTGGTTTTATGTGGAGTTCCTTGAACCACTTAGACTTGACCTTACTACAAGGAGATAAGAATGGATCAATTTGCATTCTTCTACATGATTACCGCCAGTTGTGCCAGCACCATTTGTTGAAAATGCCGTCGTTTAGCCGGGCAGTGGTGGCGCACGCCTTTAATCCCAGCACTCGGGAGGCAGGGGCAGGCGGATTTCTGAGTTTGAGGCCAGCCTGGTCTACAAAGTGAGTTCCAGGACAGCCAGGGCTATACAGAGAAACCCTGTATCAAAAAAAAAAAAAAAAAAAAAAAAAAAAAAAAAAAAAAAAAAAAAAAAAAAAAAAAAAAAAAAAAAAAAAAAAAAAAAAAAAAAAAAAAAAAAAAAAAAAAAAAAACCAGAACAACAAAACAAAACAAAAAGAAAAAAGAAATTGCTGTATATTTTTTTACTGGATGGTTTTAGCTTCCTTGTTTTGACAGATCAGGTGATGGTATTTTTTGTTTATCTGAAGTTACCTAATTTCTGTTTGGAAAGAGAAAATCTATGCAAATTTAGCAAATAAATGTGATAAATAAATAGGTTAAATGTTTTTTGAAAAAGAGACTATTTTTGCCATCCATTAGTTATCTGGGTTATTTTAGATTTTTTTCTCCTCTGTTTTTAACCTGAATTCTTTCATCTTTCCTTTCCAACTCTCTTTTTAGGTTCCACAAAGGGATTCCAAATGCTGTAAGCCGTGGTCCATCCCAGTTGCCTAGTGCTTGGGGGTTCCAGCACAAAAGCAGATGAACTTAAAGCTTCCACAGGTCACGAGTATAAACATCTTTATCTAAAACATGTAGAAAATTAGAGGCAATTCTTAAATTTTCATATTTACAAAATCTTGTGATCTTTAATCACATGTGCTATAAGCAATGATGTTTACTGAGCTTCAGCCAAAGGTCATGTTTAATTCAATATATTAAATGGAATTTTCCACTGTGTGAAGAATTTCTGTGCTGAGTCTATAGAGAAAATGAATATCTATTCTCCACTATATGTTCCTATTCTGAAAAAGAAATAAACATAAAACAGAGAAATAGCCGGGCAATGGTGGCGCATGCCTGTAATCCCAGCACTTGAGAGGCAGAGGCAGGCGGATTTCTGAGTTCGAGGCCAGCCTTGTCTACAGAGTGAGTTCCAGGACAGCCAGGCCTATACAGAGAAATCCTGTCTCAAAAAAACCAAAAAACAAACAAACAAAGAAACAAACAGCAACAGAGAAATGAACAGGATTCTGTGGTCGTTTACCTACAGTTTGTGAAGTTCCAGCATTATAATGCTGTGTATAAAATGACTTGCTAATCATCCTAGATTAAATGTAGAGTTTTGGAGTAGAGTCTGCAGCGGCTCTGAAATGAGGCTTCGCTTGCTTGTTTTAATGCACACGTTTGTTGGAAAGTCACTTGATATTTTTTTTTCTAGGACTCTGTTTCCAAAGATTCATTGAGATTCTACATCTGGCAGAGTTGTCTCTAAGATGAACCATCAGAGGGCAATTTAGGGAAACTGAGGAAGCAGCTTTAGGATGTCAAAACAGCAGTGGCATATGGCTTCCCCTAACAAGCCCGAGTTGAGACGAAAGTAGCCAGATAACTGGAACCACTATACCTATTAGTCAGGTTCAGAAGCACTTAATATTTTGATATTCACATCATATTTAAAATTGTCCAGTCTGAAATATTCTGCATGTGCATAATACTCAGCTTAGACTTCACTATGTAGTTTTTATTGATATGAAAGTTTTCGTGGCAGAGACTTTCAGTGAACTGATTTTGCACATGGCATTGCCTTCAGTCCAACCCAGTAACTCCTATCTGAACCCTGACTCTTTCCATTTTGGGATACCTCTGCTTCCTACAGACACCATCTCCAGCTCGAGGGCAGCCCATGTGAGGGTCAAGTAAAAAAGCAGAAGGGAACAATCAGTTTGCACACAGCACAGTAATATTTCTTACTCCTACCTTCATTTGAATTTTCTCACTTCTTAATCAGAATTATTAGGTATTTATATACATTCTTAGATGTACAAAGAAAATACTGGCTTTGTTGATTGATATTTTAGCTTTATTATTTTCTAAAGAGGTTTTGCTTTGTCTTCAAGACATATACATTCCTGATTTCTCTCTTGATATGTTTTTCTTCCTCTTCCTTTTGACATGAATCAATGGTTTTCTTTTTTTAAGTCATTGGGGTTTAATAAAAATCATTAAAGCTATTGTGTTTTAGGGGCCAGAGAGATGGTTCAGTGGTTAAGATGACTGTCGGCTCTGGCAGAGAACCCAGATTCGGTTCTCAACACCCAAATGGTGGTTACAACCACCTGTAACTCCCATTCCAGTGGATATAATGCCTTCTTCTGGACTCTGAGGGCACTGTGCACACATAGCACAAATATATACATGCAGAAAAACATATTCATACATAAAATAAAAATAAATAAACCAAAAATTAACTTTAAAACTATTTAATTCACCCAGAATATGACAGTAGTTGAATTTTACAGAAGTCTGATGGGCTTTTTAATATCTTATCTTTGGTTGGTTGGTTGGTCTTTGACACAGGATCTTAGCTGGTTAGCCCAAACGAGCCTTGAACTCAAAATCATTCTTCCCAGTCCTCCCTGAGGGCTGGAATCACAGACATGCATCATCAAGCGTAATGGTGTCAATTATTTCTCTATAAGCTTTATGTTCTGTTTTCATTTCTGTTTTGAATCTAAATATATAGACATATTATTCTAAAACATATCTATGGCTTTATGTCTTGCTTGTTTGTTTTCCAATAAGTCTAGTGTGGTTGCATTATAGTCACAAGAATCACTTAAAAGGGAAAATAAAAGAAAGAACAAACTAGGGTGGAAAAGAAAACAACAAGAAGCATAAGACACAAACCAGAAAGAGTAGAGGGAAGTAATGAAGATAAGACATGAATGAAGAGGAAGCAAAGGGAACCAGGCTCTGTACAGAGCAGACGACTGAGTCACAGGCTGCTGGCCTGGCAGCAGGGTTGTACCCAGGGCACGAGATGTGCAGCAGTGTTGGGAGAGCAGAAGATGCAGGAAGGGAAGAGCACAGAACCACAGAAGGGTGTGGGAGCCTGGGAGGAGCTCTCCGCATCTTGGCTGTGAGGCCTGAGAAATGCCTTTCTCCGCTGTCGTTCTGCTGCTCTTAAGTGCTAGACTTAAGCATGACTCATGGTTTTCTGTTCTGTCCCATGACTCTTCAGATTCTTGGTTAAATGTAATTATCTCTATCAGTCCTTAAACTGGAGGAATAGATTTCTACATGGGAAAAGCACCAGGTGTCCCAACCGAACAACTTAACTCACTCACATTGAGTTCCCAAGATGTCCACTGTGGCACTGTGTGGGTCACCAACCTCTGTGCGCCAGGCCCCTCCCGCCTTCCTGAGCAGCAACCATCTGTTCTTGCTTGGGAACGACTGAGTGACCATGGTAACAACCACTCCCTAGCCAGAAGAAAATGTAATGTGTCTGCCATCTACCTACTTACAATATCACACTGAGGAGAGAAGAGTAGAAGCTGGGGCTGATTCCCTTGCCAGATGTTTCCTTCATGGAGATATTAGAAATGAAAGCTTCCCAGAAGTAGCAAGGCACTCATCAAGCCCAAGGCCCTGCTACACAATGATTACCAGCCAAGACTCTGAAGCCAGGTTGCTAAGTTTTTCTTCCTGACTCTGTTACTAGAGCATTACCTTAGTCAAGTTACTTAAACTCTCTGTGCCTCCATTTACCTGATCTGTAGATGAAGACAATATTAGTCCCTACCTCATCAATTTTCTGTTTTTGAGAATTAAATGAGCTGGTGTCTAGACAGTGCCTGCTGCACACGCACAGGGTGAGAACGACCTTGTATTGATGTTGTAGGCATCCTTAGCACTGACAGTCACAGGGAGTACAGACCTGCATGGAGTACAGGTGCCAGGTGCTCGGGTTAACTCGGCCAAGTATCCCACAGAACGCTGGTTAAGTTAAAGCAGTTGTCCAAAAGTGCACAAAACAAATTGAAAGTCAAGACTTCAGTAGAAAAATAAAATGGATAGGAATCTCATGTGTCAAGACTCCTCAGCCAGAGAGAATATAAGTAAAAGCTGAAGCCAGCAATAGATTTCCCTGAAGAAAATGGACTCACAGCAGAAACATGGGTCAACGTTGACTATACAGAAGAGGCCCCAGTAAGGAAGAAAAAGAAACTAATAGCAAACTCATTAAAATCATTACTATAAAGATCTCATTATACTATAGACTCAGTCATTCATTTCTAAAGATATCAATTTATAAATCATAAGTGGGCTATTTCTTCAGTCATAAGTGTGGTATTGTTTTGGTCACTGGAGAAGTGTATGAATCATATAGATGTAGACCCTGTCCGGACATTGTCTAAATATCCATACAGATGTCACTGCAGGCTAAGAAGGAAAAAAATGATGGTTGTCAATAAGGACAATGGCAGGGGACCTGCCAATCTGGTGGCCAGAAAGATAGCCTTGGAGAAGGTAACATTTATAGGAAGAATAAAGGGCCAAACCGCACAAAATAACCTGGAGATTTGATACTGAAATTACTAAGCAATTAGTGGATCAGGGACCAGAGGGAGCTCTTGAAGTCAGGACCGTTGGGAAATACATTGGGCAGATTACAAATTAGTGTGGCAATTTTATCTCATGCAAAGCTGAGGATTTGGGCTTAAGTCTATGGATAAACATGCTACAGATTTCAACACTGAATTAAGTCTATCCTAATTATGAATGGAGCAGGATTTGGCCTAATTAGAAGATGGCAGAAGATGGAGGGTTATGCTGGGACCTTCTTGGACTCTCAGCTTTTTTGGTTTTGTGGACACCTTACTCTTCCCCTAACCCCTAACTCCTAACCCCCAACACTCCACAAAGGAAAAAAAGAAAAGAAAAAAAAAGAAAAAAAAAACTAAAACTTTTCTCTTGTGGCTCCACTGGTAGCAAAGTAGATCCAAGAAAGTCTACATTGTGCTGACTTTAAAAGATCAGAAAACATTTTCATGGACCCTAAAAGTGAGTGTGGGAGTGCTGTGGAAGGCTAAAAGGAACAGAAGTGGGGAACCTGGAGAGAAGAGAGGGGGACTCAATTACTGATGAAATCCTCTTATGAAAAGACACAGGTGGTCCTCACACAAGCACTCTGGAGCCTCAGGAAGTATCCTAGCCTCAGGTCAGATTCACAAGCCTACAGATTCTTGCTCATTCCAGTTTAATTGTGGAATTATCCCAGAAAATAGTCTGGAAACCCAAAATTAATGTCACTGTGTTTTCCAATTTCTACATCCCTTGAAAAATGCTCACTGGGATCTAAGGTATTGTCTTAGGGTTTTACTGCTAGGAACAGACACCATGACCAAGGCAAGTCTTATAAAGGACAACATTTAATTGGGGCTGGCTTACAGGTTCAGAGGTTCAGTCCATTATCATCAAGGTGGGAGTATGACAGCATCTTTACCTTAGCCTCAGGTAGACTCTTCAGACAAGGGCAAAAAGAAGCCACATGCTTCACCAAAATACCACAAAACAGTTTCTACATAATATACTAAAATTCTTCTCTGAAACCTCTTGGGCCAGGTTTGCACAGTTCAAATCACTCACAGCAACAAAGTCTTCCATATTCCTGCTAGGATGGCTCATTAAGCCCTACATAAAACATCCCATGGCTTTCCAAATCCAAAGTTCAAAAATCCACATTCTTCCAAACAAAAACATGGTCTAGCCTATCACAGAAATACTTTAGTCCCTGGTACCAACTTCTATCTTAGATAGGTTTTTATTGCTTCGAAAGACCATGTCTTTTACAAGACCAAGGCAAGTCTTGTAAAGGACAACATTTAATTGGAGCTGGCTTACAGGTTCAGAGGTTCAGTCCATTATCATGAAAGTGGGAACATGGCGGCATCCAGGCAGGCATGATACAGGCAGAGCTGAGAGTTCTACATCTTCATCTGAAGGCTGCTAATGGAAGACTGACTTCTAGACAGCTAGAATGAGGGTCTGAATCCCGTACCCACAGTGACACACCACCAACAAGACAACACCTCCTAATAGTGCACTCCCTGGGCCAAACATACACAAACCATCACAGTATTGTTCATGGTAAAACTCCTAACCCCACCCAATTCCCCCTAAGTCCCATCCCTGGTCCTTCTCAAGGTTTCACCAATCTGTCTTATCTTGACTCTCTCCAGTTTTCTTGAGGTTCCTCTTCACTCATGCCCCAGATTGTTCTCACAAAGAAAGTCATAGCAATACAGAAGGACCAATGACCTCCCTGTCATGAACACTATCATGACAACAGGAGAGTGGCTATGGACATGACCAGCCCCTTAGTCTGCCCTGTCACAACTGCAAACTCAAAGACTAAAAAGAAGAGCCTTTTTCTATCACAGAGATTCGTAACTGGTCAAGAGCCAAAAAGAAGTCACTGTTGACCACTCAGCCCTAACTGAGAGGCAGCCATCACACCCTCCAAGGTTTAAAACACCAGGGAAGAGATGGCAGGAAGAATGAACAAGCTGGACAAAGTATGGGCATGGCTGTTTCACTCAGAAGCATTCACAGTTGCTCTGATTGGGCCATCAACCTTCCATCATGGAGAGAGAGAGATGTTCCCAAGGCCCTGGTCCTTCCGTGGGGATCTATAGACAGTTCATGGTTTCAGAGAAGGGCTAAATTCTTCAATATTGAAGCCACTGGTAATTGCCTATGCTTCTGTAATACAGCCCCTCACTCATGCTCCTATAACTAACTCTAGTTAAACCCAATGAGATAGAGAGGAGAGGATGGAGAAGGGAGGAAGATCCAGAGAGAATCATTTGTTTCATGGTACAATAAGAAACAACCTTCGCTATGCCTTGTGGTGTGAGGAGCTGACAGAGGCACAACCACAGGTGAGCTAGTGGAAGGACGTCGACCCTGCTAGGGCCACACACACCCAGGAGTAACTGGATCTTACCCTAGAGTGGAGGAGAGAGGGCCATTCTGTCTAGCTCTCCATATGGAGGACCACTCTGCTCCTCAGGTAGATGATGCCTGGCAGAAGAATGGGAGGGAATTCTTCAATCAATTTGCTGCAGAACTGAAGGTTCCATTCTTACAGGTAAACTAGAGCTGAGAAACCCCAAAATGTATTACATATTATAAGGTATGTATGAAAGCTATAGGGGTATTGTTTAAGGAAAGCAATAACTTGAATAGTTGTCTCAAGAAGCCACAGTGTAAATGGAGCTTTTTCTTAGTACATTACCATCCCCCAAGGAGTCTGTGCTAATACCATTGATCAGCTGATGATTAATTAAGTCAGTATCTCTGACCCAGAGCCTCTGTTGTCCCCTAGATCCCTGCATCCTGCCGACATGCACTCTTGGAACTCAGAAAGCCAACTTAAATTGTCTAGATCCAAGAAAGAGTTTTGGTTCCTTTCCCTAAACCCCAGTGCTGTCTCTCACTCCACTCCTGACTTCCCACCTCATCCATTGATACTGCCTGACTCATCTGTTCATGCCTAATTCCTCTCGTCTACTCTTTACCCCATTCTTAACTAATCTGTCAACTGATCCAGTTGGATATGTCCCCAAATTTTATACAAAAGCTCTCCTCTCTGTCCTTATCTCTGTTTACCACTTCATACCCTAATCTATGTTAGTGTAACCTCTAGGCTTGGGTGTGCAGAAATGGCTTCAGATCTAACTCAGCAGTGCCAGCCATAATTCTTTCTCTATACAATAGAATAATAAGAATTTTTGTCTTGAAATTTATTGTATTTGTGTGTATGGATATATCTCTGTATGTCATATATGTGTCATGTATGTGTGGGACACACAGAGGCCAGAAGAAGACACCAGATCTCCTGGAGCTCCCCTAGAGTTAAAAATGGCTGAGAGCCTCCTCATGTAGGGTCCATAATTGGGTTTTCTAGAAAGTGTAACAAGCATATTAATTGCTAAGTCTATTCCCCAGCTTCATCTTCTAAGACAGTACCTCCAGTATCCCAGCTAACCTTGAATTCCTTGAACTCTTGATTTCCTTGCCTCTACCTCCTGAGTGCTGGGATTACAGGAATCTGTCACCACATCCAGTTTACAGAGTGCTAGAGACCAAACTCTATGCTTCATGCATGTCAGGCAAGCACTTTATGAACAGAGCCTTAGCCCCAGCCCAAGAATGGCTGACTTCAAGTCACACTATGTTGGATCCTACATAGAAACTTTCTGGGCTTTCCTTCCCATCTTAGTTCTGAACTTTTGTCTCACCTCTGCATCTCTGTCTCAGTCACAACCCCACATCTGCGCCTCACCCCTGCATCTCCCCCTCACCCCTGCTCTCCTCAGGCACCCCTGCATCTCCCCCTCACCCCTGCATCTCCCCCTCACCCCTGCATCTCCCCCTCACCCCTGCTCTCTTCAGGCACCCTGTGCTTCTTTGGCTTTAACCTGGCCACGTTCATCTTCTTTGGAGACCTCTATGCTTTCTCTTTTCTCATGCAGCCTCTCGGTGGGTGGCTCCTTTGGGACTACTCAGACAAGGCATAGTGCAGCCCTCAGAACCTCAGAACTAAACAAACTACTTAGTTGTGTGGCTCTACCCCACCCACCACACTACTGCCCATTTAACATTCCAGACTTAACCTGTGCAGATGGGACTTGAAAATCTCACTAGGCAGCTACTGGTCTCTGCAGTGGGGTTCCCCTCTCTCATAAGCTAACATCACACCCAATGGGACATCTGATCCCACCATACTCGATAGCAGCCTTGGGAATCCTGAAATGCAGCTCATCACCCCTGCTCTCATCCAAATGCCTTCCCTCCCTGTTAGGAGCCTCAAGACACCTCTCTTGATGGCTCCAAGGTCCTCAGAAATTGGCAAAACTGTTCCTTGGCCTCACTCCCCACCAGGATTCTACTATATCTCAGAAAAAGTTAAAGCTGTAGGCTCCAAGGCAACCCTGCTCTTTGGGCAAGTCACTTAAAATCCTGATGTCTCATTTTTCTTATTTATAAAGTAATGGTGGTGGTGGTGGTGATGGTGGTGGTTGTAGTGGTAGTGAGAATGATGATAGTGATGGTAGTGGTGGTGGTGATGATGATGGTGGTGGAGGGTGATGATGATGGTAGTGGTGATGATGGTGACTATGATGCTCTCCTGAGGTGCTCCAGAATTCCCAGTCCATAAGAACGGCCTCCAGCCCACAGCAAACCTGAGTGAATATTTGTGGTTTCAAGTACATTTGAACCTAGGGTACTGCTGAGCACGAGAATCTTAAAATAATTTGATTTCTTAAATCCTCAAATGTGGGGAGGTATAGACAAGTAAGCAGAGAAAAGATGAAGAAGAGAGAGTGTGCACACCGGTTGTTAAAAATCAAACCTTAAAGACACAGTTGAGGGGGCTGGAGAGATGACATAGCAGTCAAGAGCTGCTCTTCCAGAAGACCCGGGTTTGATTTCCAGCACCCACATGTTTGCTCACAACCATCTGTAACTGCAGCTCCAGGGAATCTAATGCCCTCTCTGGCCTCCGTGAATACCAGCCATGCCTGTGGAACACAGACATGCGTACAAAATACCCACACAAAATGAATTGATAGCATAAATGAATTAACCACATACAATGAATTAATAAAAAAAATAAACATGCATTTGTGGTCTTTCATCACATTCATGAAAGAATCTCCCCTTGTAATTAAATACAAGAAAAAGGGGAGACTGGAATCACTCTCCCTTGAGTAGACAGCAGGGTACCGATTTACAGTCGGGTTCCTTTTGTAATGTGTAACCATAATCATCCACTTGAAACTCGATTTTCATAAATGAACCCCGGAGTCTTAAACCCAACATGAACAAACCAGTTTTAGACTTCAAAAAGCCACGTGAACTCTTGACTCACACGTGCCAGAAAGAGAAACTGGTGCTGCTGCCAAGCCTTTGTGGGCCAGGCAGGCAGGGCTGACTATAAGTCACCAGTGTTGGGCTGTGCCGCCAACTTGTCTTCCCCGGGACTGCAGGTGACCAAGTTACAGTGCTGCTATCTGAGATAGAGGAGCAGATACCCTTGTCCATAGGGCATTTGTTTCAAATTTGTGCTTCTGGCTTCCCATTGACACCATGCCTTCCGTTTCCGAGTCTGACGAGCTGATTTTTTTTGTGAATGGAAAAAAGGTAAGTTTCTGGGGTGAGTAACGTGGCTTTTCGTTCACAGAGGGCAAAAGTCGTGGCTTTTCGTTCACAGAGGGCAAAAGTCGGGCTTACTGTTCTTTACTGAGGTACATCTCCTACTTTTTAGCAGTGGCACAAACTTAAACATGGATCGTTATCTCCCTTTTTGGCATCAAATATGAAAATGTGGGATGTCTGCTTGCTTTTCGTTCTCTCATTGGAAACACTAAGAAAATGAACCTGGTATTTGCCACGTGATGCAAGCGTGAATTCCGACAGCGCCGGCAGCACGCTGCAGGTGTGAGCGGGAGGTCGTTCCTTCTGTGCCTGTTGGAAATGCGCCCCACCTCAGCTGGCCAATGCCCCTTTAACAGGAGAGAGACAGGAGGAAAACAACCACACATGACTCTCAGCTAATAGCAACCCCTCAGTCGGACACGTCACCCTGGAGGCAGAAGCCTCTCCAGGCAGGAGGGGCAGTAGACGGGTGTTCTCTGTGGAGGACTGGACCAGAATATGTTCTCAACCTTTTTCTTCGGGAGCAAACCAAGCGCATGGAAAGTTCTAAGTGCTTTATAGTCAGAATTCATATTTTGTTGTGTGCGACACTTAGCAAAAGGAGAAAAAAGTAAAAGTAAATGCTATTTTAGTAATTTGCCATGGTTCTTGTTTCCCATACCTTGGTTAGGCTAAATTGCTAAGTTTTTAATGGAAAAAAAAAAAAACCAAAGCTTTAATAAAGACAAAATTTCACAGCAATTTTTCCAGTCAAATAGTTAAGGAAGGCCATTTCTAAGAACCCTGTGAACGCATAAATACAGAATGGGTGGCAGAGGCAGACAGACAGATGGAAGGAAGGAAGGACAGAAAGAAAGCTAGGAGTGGTAATCCGGAGTACCTGAGGCAGGGTATCAGAAGAGCCATTGCTAAGTGTCAATCTAAGGATTTCAAAGCTGAGGATTACTCTGTATTGGGACATGGCCTTTACTGATTTATCCTTTAATATTGTTTAATATTTTAATGTTAAAATGCTCACATACACGCTCCCAAACACTGCTCTCCAGTCTTTTGATGCATGGGTGCTTTTAGCCCATTTTATCTTACTTATTTCTAGGAAAAATTATAAAAATGTAAAGGGGGGCAATCTACACAAGCCTGGAGATGAGGTGGTGCCACGACAGGCACCCAGGGGCTCCGGTGCCACGACAGGAACCCAGGGGCTCAGCTTGACAGAAGCACAGTGTGCACGAGGGCCCATCACCCCACAGGCTCCCCAAGCTGTGTGGCTTCTGTTGGGGCTCTGTCTGTTTGTGTGTGTGTGTGTGTGTGTGTGTGTGTGTGTGTGTGTGTGTGTGCCTCTCAAATCCATATCTTCCCACCTAATTTCCCCATACCCACTTAGAGATTCGGGTGTCTCCTTGAGACAGATGTGTTTGTGTGCCTGCGCATCTGGATTCTGAATTTGAGAACAGTGGTATGAGGTGCAAACCCCTTTTGTTTGCTTTGTTTCTGTGATACTGCCCTGGTCTTGGGGCGCTCCCCTGTGGAAAAAATATTACCTCATCAGTGTTGGTCTTTCATGGGCTTATCCTAGTGATGGAGACACAGGTACCTTTCAATTCTCCCAAGCTCTCCCACCAAAAATAAAAATAATAACCCCCCCCAAAAAAACCAGAAAACACAGCATGAATATCCTTCTGATCTGACTCCTCGACAGAGCTGGTGAGAGGCTGTGAGATCACAGCAGGGTCATTCCATAGGTCCTGCCTGGCGGTTTTCCAAAGTCCAACACAGACTGCATTCCCCACAGCTGGTGGGATGCCAGATACTTTTCTCTGAATTAGCCATATCTGGCATCGGGTGCTTACTACAGTCTGACCCGTGAGCTTTGCTACCCTCCTGGGGTTGTCCCTGTGCTGTGTGCACTTGCGCGTTGGTGGTTAGTAATGGCCTCGCTCCCGCTTCGTATGCTTAGGAAGAAGGGATTTGTTTTCCACACAGTTTCCCAGATCTTTTTCACATGGCTGGGAATGCTGGCTGCTCACCATCGGGTTGTACTTGGCAGGTTTTGATCTCTCCCTTCTTCTGAAACCCATCATAGTCTGTGCTCTTTGGGCCTGACTGGCGCAACTCGGGACAGCAGTGAACCCGTGTGGCAATAGTGGGCCTGTGGACGGAGGACTGAAAGTACAGTGTTTACCAGGAAGGCTGGAGCCGGAAACCCAAGCCTTGATCCTGGGACAGGGGTGATAGGCATTATCATCCCCTGCCAGCCAATATCTTGTTCCCTGCTTGTAAACCATCTCCATCTCTCTGCTCTCCCAGTTCATCTCTAGTTGGAGTGTTAAAGAACATGAGACTTGGATTCTCTGCCTCTGTAATACCTCTTCTCTTAGGCCCCTACACACACACACACACACACACACACACACACACACACACACACACAAACACACGCACTCACAGAGAGAGAGAGAGAGAGAGAGAGAGAGAGAGAGAGAGAGAGACGGAGACAGAGACAGAGACAGAGACAGAGACAGAGACAGAGACAGAGACAGAGACAGAGAGGCAGACAGAGTCTAGAATTTGGATGTTGGGCTGATCTCTACATTGGTAAACTTCTGAGGACTTCAGGAGAGCTGGATATGTGAGAGGTGGGGTGAAGGGATCAGTACCCCGTTTGCCTTGCTCAAGTGCAATGAGAATACAAGGTCTTATGTTCTCTGCACAAAGCAGCCCAGAGGACAGTGCCCTCTGTGTCTAGGTTGCCTGCTACTCTGCTTCCAGGTCAGCTACATTCTAACTTGATTTCCCCATCTTGCCTGGTTGCCCCAGCAAAGATGCTGGCTGGGTTCCTCCCGGGCCTGAGGGAAGCTGCCTCTCCTCTCTGCAAAGGAACACCTGGCACTGGGGTGAGGGTGGAGGCCTGATGAAGGCCATCTGGCTTCCCCTCACATTCATCTAGAGTGGAGAAGCCAAGCCCTGGTCTGGAAGCCTCTTCTCCGGCTAGCTTAATTCTACACCCTTCTATGACTATGAGTTATCCAAGTCTTCTCTGTGTATCCCTTCCCACCCAGTCCTTTCCAGGTAAATGCTTGTCAGATGATAGAAAAATTCAAACATTGAAATAAAACTTTACTGTTTCTTCAGACATTTGGTTCCAAGAATCATTAAGAGAATTCTGTAAAGTTACCCACATTATTAACATGTCCTCCAAACAAAGGATTGGATTGCTGTAACCCATGGTGTCCTCTTCCTGTAACCTTTGTTTCACAATATAGGTCATAGAGAAGAACCCTGACCCTGAAAGGAATCTACTGTTCTACACCAAGAAAGTTCGTATCCTTTAACTGTAATGGGCAGTGAACTGCTAAAAACCCTCAGAAAGGCTGGGGGTGGGTGGGGGGACTTGGTGGTGAGGAGCACTAATTGTTCACAACACCTACATGACAGCCCATGACCACCTCGAAATTCACATCTCCAGCACCAGAGGGACCCCATGCCCTCTTTAGGTCTCAGCAGACACATACCACAGACAGACAGACAGACAGACAGACAGACAGACAGACAGACAGACGTAGGGAGGAAAGAAGGGAAAGAGGGAATATTCATATATATACACATAAATAAAAATAATAAAAATAAATATTTTTTATAAGAATGAAAGGAAAGGCCAGGCAGTGGTGGCACACGCCTTTAATCCCAACACTTGGGAGGCAGAGGCAGATGGATTTCTGAGTTCTATGCCAGCCTGGTCTACAAAGTGAGTTCCAGGACAGCCAGGGCTTATACAGAGAAACCCTGTCTGAAAGAAAGAAAGAAAGAAAGAATGAAAGAAAGAAAGAAAGAAAGAAAGAAAGAAAGAAAGAAAGAAAGAGAAAAAAGAAAGAAAGGAAAGCCACCCGTGTTCCCTCTAGGTAAGCAACTCTTTCTCTGTTCATGGAGACTAGTTGGAGTTCAGACATAGATGTGTGGATTCCTGTCTTATCTATTGTATCTGAGCAAAACAAAACAAGAAAACCAACAACAAAAACAAAAAACAACGCACACACCCCCCGCAGCACCAGACTGGGAGTGCTTACTCTAGAAACAACTTCCTGGCTTCTGAGCCCATATTCTCCCCAGTGATTATTTAGACTTTCTCGGCAAACACATGTTTGAGTGTGACGGTGTGAGGTTGGCACTGACTGGTGTTCGTGCTTACACAATCTCCATCCGAGCTTGCATAGAACTGCACACACAAGCACAGAAGTGCATGTAAGTGCTGTGCTCGAGTTACTAATGAATGTGCTTGTGCTCTTGGGTTTTGCCTTTTTTTTTCCACATCTGGTAGGGGAGAGAGAGTGTGTCATCTGGATGTCATCAACCAAGGAGAGCTGAGTAATGAAAATAAAGGGTTGTCTGTCCTATTCTGTAACTTCCCAGGAGACTATATGATTTTTTTAAGTTAAAATTAAGTGCTCACTGGGACAAGGCAGACAGCACAGTCAGTAATATATTTGTCTTGCAAGGACAAAGACATGAGTTCAACCCCAGGACCTGCAATGGAAAAGGCAGGTGTGGCCCGCTGGGGAGGCAGAGGCGTCAGATCTCTGGTACTAACTGGCTAGCCAGCGGAGCCTACTTGTCAAATTTAGAGTAGTGAGAGATTGGGAAAAAAATTATCACAATCTATTGTTGACTGTACCAGAGGAATGACACCGAGGTTGGCCTCAGGCCTCCATGTGGGCACATACACGCTGAGCTTTGTGACAGGCACTGGGAAGCCAGCGGTGAACAAGATAATGCTCTCCTGTCTCCCTCTGTCTCTCTACATCCCAATTAACACTTCTAAAACAACACTTCGTCACTCCCTGAGTCTTACCTTGACAAGAGTGTTCTAGAAATAGCCTGTCCCTGGTGTCTAACTTTTCCCTCCAAACTCCCTCCCAATACTTAAGCCTTACAACCTGACTTCCTACATTATCATGTTATAGCCCCCTCCCGTTGAGGAGATGAGGGCCACCGGCCTAAGTTCCATTCCACTCACAGTCCACACAATCTAAATCCCCCCCCCAATCCCACCATGTCCCCTGTGCCTCACTGCAAGCTCTCACCATTGGTCAGCAAATCCCATCACTGCTTTCCCTTTAAAATCAGCTCTGAAACCCACACACCCCCTACCATGCCTTCTCTAGACTTCCTAAAATGCAGCAGTATCAAGAGTGAGATGAAAGTGCAGATTCCCAGGTGACCACGGCCAGAATCAACACTAGATAAAACACCTCACCCCCAAGTTCCCAGCATCCTCTCTGCTCGTTGCTGTTGGCGACTGATACAAATAATATAAATGAGACTCCCTGAAGTTCTAGGCCCCAACTTTTGATTAGAGTCAGGGGTTCAAGTAAGGTATTTCTCTCACCTGCTCCTCAGCAGATGGTTCTAATGAATGGCCACAGGAAGGAGGGATGCTTAGTCATACTAGAGACCATGCCAACCTGAAGCACTATCACAGGACTCCTGCAGGCTCTCCCAAGGTCCTGGTTCTGTTTACATTCATACTTTATAATTTTTTCCTTTTATTGTATCTTATATATTGCAGAAATGTAAGGTCCCCACAAAAACCTCGATTTTCTCTGTCTTGAGCCATGGCTTAGATATCAGACCCAGACTGGGATGCAAGATTAAGATACTCATGTCCCTTGGATTCCAGCTCCTCTGTACACAGTCAAGAGCCAGCCTTGGAGGCCTTAGCCTCCCACTGAGTCACCACACCCATCCCCCACTGGCCTGCCCAGGTCTGCTCAGGCAGAGGATGCAGAATGCTAACAAGTGTTCATCTCTCTAAGGTCTTAGCACTGGGACAAACCATCTACAGGAATCTCTCAGAGCATTCCCAAACACTTGTCCTTCACACTGCAGCCAGCCCTGTGATTTTCAAAATAATTCCTCTTCATTTGGAGGCTATGGATATAAATTAGTTGGTAGAGAACTTGCCTGGCAATCAGGAAGCCCTGGGTTCAAACCCTGACATCACATACACCAAGTGTGATAGTGTATATCAGAATCCCAGCATGCCAAAGGTAGAGGCAGGAGAATCAGACATTCAACATCATCCCCAACTACATAGTAAATTTGAGGCCAGCCTGGACCACAAGAGAGCCTCCCTATCTTAAGAATGAACAAACAAAAAAACCCAGCGTTTATATATTTATTCAAATAGCAAATTTTATTAAGCACTAAGTATTCAGAAGGTAGAAAGACACTGCCTCTAGCCATATCATAGTGAAGGGGACTTCTGTACCAGGCACACAGGAAGTGATGACAGCCATGTTGTGGAGCACAGGAAAGGATGCCCAGACAGACGTGAGGAGGGGGGGAGAATCAGATAAGACGAGGGTCGAGTACAACTTTTCAGAAAAAACTAAAGCATTGGAGCCAAGGGTATTCCAAACAACAACAGAGGGCCAGGAGTGTCATGGTTTGGGAGACATAAACAAGGTTTTTGTTCGCATATGTAAAGAGCTGAAGGTAAGAATGGAGAGATAGGACAGAATATGAAGAGCTGACAAGCAATGAGAACCTTAAAGGACCAGGTCAGGCTCTGCTTGCGTGTTCCCTGTGCATGGTGTCTTATACCCAGGGCTGTCCATCTTTTTTTTTTTTTTTTTTTTGGTTTTTCGAGACAGGGTTTCTCTGTATAGCCCTGGCTGTCCTTGGCGACACTAAGGAAGCTTTTTTGGGGGGTTGTTGTTGGTTTTTTTTTTTTTTTGAGACATGGTTTCTCTGTGTAGCCCTGGCTGTCCTGGCACTCACTTTGTAGACCAGTAGACCAGGCTGGCCTCAAACTCAGAAATCTGCCTGCCTCTGCCTCCCAAGTGCTGAGATAAAAGGTGCGCGCTAAAATTATTCTTAACTTCAGCCTATGCCAATTATGGACTCCACCCAAAACCCTTTTAAGCTACACCCAGAAAAGGCCCCAAGCCGACTCTGGTAGATTCCTGGATGCACCTAAGGGAGAGAATTTGCATACAACATTTGTTCTTTCTTTGAGAAAATATGCAAGCCCCCTCACAAAGTGATCTAAATAGCACTGGCTCAGGAGCCATGGTTATTGTTCTTTGTTGAACCCAAGGCTGCACATACGCTAGACAAACGTTCCTTTGCTGTGCTATATTGCCAGCCCTTACATTGATGCTTTCTAATTCCATAAGAAAGTGAAAGCATATTTTGCTGTACCGGAGAAAATTAAGCATTCTGGGAGGGTTTTTCCAAATTTTACACCATCTGCTTTCTATAGCATCCATAGAAATGGCAGTCCCTGGATCCATTTCCCATTGCCCACAGTTCTGGGTTCTGTAGAAGCCCATGAGCTTTTCCACATTGCATCTGGGTGCACACCCTAAGATGCTGACAGGATGCCTGTGTAGTCTGCGTGTCTTACTCAGGGAAAATACATGTGTGGTTCCCTGCAGAAACCTCTGCTTTGACTGCAGACACTGCCTTGCACCCACCATTCCTGTTCTTGGTCTTGTTCTTGTGAAACAACCTCTCCATGCATTCCAGACTACCCTAGATTCCCCTGTGTTACCCAGGTCGTCCTCAAACTCCTGGTAATAATCCTCCTGCCTCCGCCTCCCAAATCTTAATAATGATAAGTATAAATCACAATGCCTATTGCCTGCTAGCTCTCTTTGATTGTCCAATGCTGTTTTGGATGCTGAGGATAGAACGCATGGCTGCAGGAGGTGAGCTCTCTAACCTGCCACTGTGCGGGATCCCAAACACCATTTCACTGTCTTCCTGACTGAACTGGAAATTCTAATGCTCAGAAACGCTCTGGGACCCACTTTTCAGGGAGCTGGTGTGGCTCTTGAACGGTCCCTCCTCATCAGTGAGCTCAGATGTAAGTAGCAATTTGAACCGATCATTTTAGCAGGCAGCTATGACCAATAAAACACGCTGTTTGTTATCAGCGCCCAAGGAAGTAACAACAAAGGCAACCTGAGTCCCTTTTCCTTGACCGCCTCCCTTCCAGTCCATCTCACAGGCACTAAGTATGGCTGTGGAACAGGAGGCTGCGGGGCCTGCACTGTGATGGTGTCCAGATACAATCCAAAGACCAAGAAGATCTAGTATCCTTTGCACTGCCTGGCTATGCTCTGGGCGCATCTGGGAAGGACGAGGAGGCTTCCCTCTGAAGGCTCCACTTTTTCTGTACCTATGCACACACACTCCTCTCTCCAAGTTTCTAACATGCTCACCCAGCTTCAGTTATGCCTTCAAACCTTCACAAACGCCAAAAAGACCACCAAGGAGCCAAATCCCATGTAATTACATTAGAGACTCTTTATTCACACTTGAGCTTGGGCCACACCACAGTCTCTGACGCAGGAGAACGGGAGGGGACCTCCAAGTTCAGTTTTAAGCAAGTATTTATAGAGGCAAGAAGTAGCTATCTAGTCTGGTACATATCTGATTGGGGGGCCTGTAGCGGTATTTTTGGCTAGCTGCTCTGTGTCCTGAGAGATCACGTGCCCAGCCACCCACCAGAGCCCTCTGGATTAGTGAATGAAAGACATACACACACACACACACACACACACACACACACACACACACACACACACACCCCGGTTAATTTTAAATATGCCTTGGCTCGATCAAAGGCTGGGCACTTCTAATCTTTCCTGCAGCTAGCAAACACTCCCCTCCAGTATCCCAGCGGTAACATCCAGTGTGGCCACGCTCCCTGATTCTCACATGTTGACCAGCCTTGAGGTCTGGTCTTTCTTCTTCCCCATCGTGGCAATCTCTGCCTCCTTTCCTCCCGCCCCCCATCCCCAATCCCCAACCCTGGTCTTAACCCATGCAAATCCCGAGGTCACATCTCAGTCTACCAGCCTAGCCACTGGCTGTATGGCAATTCTTTACTCCAGTTAAATCTATCTGGGGTGGAGACCTTCAGTGTCTGGGAACGCAGCCTTTGGGAGCCAAATTGAATTGAGACAGCACTAGAATCAATTTCTTACAGGGGTCATTATGGCCTTTAATATAATTTACTAGTTCTGGGAACCAAACTGTAAACTTAACTTCTGTTTTTCTCCTGATTGGTGGTTGTTAGGAAGTAAAGTGTCGGGTGGGCTTGTAACCTGCAGGTGCAGATTTGTTGGGGAATAACCTGGAACCTGGTGTTAGACATAGGTTGGGTGGAGGGTAACCTGGAAACTGTTTCTGGGTACCAGCCTGTTAGTTAAACTGAGTTTAACCTTAGGCCAGGTTTTCTAAGATGGAGTCTGAACCCAAAATATTTGCTTTCTCATCTCCATCTCCTTCCCACAAATGTTCTGCTCAGCGGGACTTATTTGGCCTATGTTACAAGCTCTCCAGGGTTTGTTCTATGTTGCTGTTAAAAAAAGTTCCTTTGCTTTTGAACTTTTCATCACTGTGTCCAAGACATATATCAAGGACAACTCACAGAAAAAAAAATTGGGGGTGGGGGGCCAGAGTTCCTGAGACCCCAGTCCCGGGAGTGAGGGGATGAAGCACAGTACCTCTGTGGCAGAGGGAGCAGAGGCAGAGCTCACTTCATGGTGGCTCAGGAAGCAAAGGCGACCGATGAAGCTGGGTGCCAGGCTGTCACCTTCAGAAGCACACTTCTGCTTTCACCACCCAACCCCCATCATAGCCCCACAAAGGAACACAGGCAGCTGGGGACATGAGCTCAAGACATGAGATAAGGAGCACATTTATTTAATTTTACTTTATTTTTGAGATTATAATGTAATTACATCATTTTCTACTTCCCTTTCCTCCCTCCAAACCTCTTCTCATATGCCTATCTTTGCTTGCTTTCAAATTTATGGTCTCCTTTCTTGTTAATTACTGTTATATGTATGTGTTCTCTCTCTCTCTCTCTCTCTCTCTCTCTCTCTCTCTCTCTCTCACACACACACACACACACACACACACACACACACACAAACACACAAACATACACACACAAACACATACCACATGCTAAACCAAAAAGGAATAAAGGCAGTAAGAAAACATATATCCTAAAAATAACCTGTCCATCTGTGTAATGTTGCTGGTATGTATGTTTTCAGGCCTGACCATGTGTGTAGGATTCTGTAAGACTGCCTGCGGCTTATGCTATCTGGGTTCCTGAGGAGGTGGCCAGAGCTGTATAGGAGTGAACGGTCGAGAGAAATAATGGAGGCCAAGACAAAATTCTCTGATCAAGGGCCTTAGGTTTAATACTTAGTCTTAGGTTATAGCAGGGCTTCCCATCCACCCCGCCATTCCGTTTCCAGGGCCTCTGGCTCCATCTTGGAGATGATGTACAGCCGCCGTCTTCTTCCCAGAATGTCTGGGCAGCTCTGGGCAGGCCGGCAACTACACATGTGGTGTTGGATAACAGATCGGTGTGCTCTTTCCTGGGAAAGACTATTTCTCCCTCTCTTGGCTTTTGTTGGTTACCTGTAGTTCTTTGTGTTGGGTGGAAGCATTCAGAGGGCAAAGAGAAACACTTCCTTATTTGCCCTAAAAGGAGAACAACTATATATAAGAATAGGATGAAGAAAGATCACTTAGGAACCCAACATGGAAGTGTCTCTCTTCTGCTTCCTCTGCCTAGCATAGCCAAGTTCCTTCTTAGGTATGTCCAGAAGTCCATGGTTGTACAGGTCATCTTCTCCATGGTTGGGGAAATATAGCCCTGTCATCTTCCTAGGTGGAACTAACTCACTGAGTTTTATCACCCGTTTCTCGTGATTCCAGTGTGTTCTCTTTACATAAGCCCATCACAGCCACTACCCAGTAACAGCGTGCCTGGTGCCCATCTGCTGGCTTCATGGAGCAGCCGTTACCACAGTGGAAGGTGTGGGAAGCATCAAAAAGAGGGTCCACCCAGTGCAGGTAAGAGCATGTGATGGGGACCAGATGATGGTACAGGTGTGGTCCATAGGCTGTTCTCCTGAGATCGCCGGGCTTGTTCTAAGCATCCATGATTCATAGCCAGGAATCTTCTTCAGAGATCTCTCCAAGATGCTGTCATTGACTGTAAGACATCTTACTTAACCCAAGAGACCTTCATTCTTACCGGTAACTCAAAGACAAGAGCTGTCTGACTCAAGGAGAAAATGAAGGAGCAAACTGAAGAAGCTTGTAGAAAATAGATTTCCTCAGTTCTCACTATTGCAAAGTATGGGATGCTAATGAGAGTTCAGACACGTGTGTGTGTGTGTGTGTGTGTGTGTGTGTGTGTGTGTGTGTGTGTACTCCAGCAACATCTCCCCAAATGCCTGTCACAGTTAAAATGCCAAAGAGTGGCTGCTCACGTTTACAAGGCTTGTCAAAGAAGGGGCAGCGTTATTTTCTTATGCTTGAGCAGGAAATTTCGCTGGGGGAGTTTTAAGGGCAGAGTGTAGATGGAGAAAAATGAACAGTCTCTGCCTTAGGACTCCTTCCTTGAAAGGTTATAGCTATAACATGAAGGCTTCCTGACTGCCTACTACCCTCGACAGAGACATGGTCAAATCATTCAGCCGTGGGCTCAAACAGCCGTGTTCTATGGACGGTACCCAGTATTCGCCTCTCATCACTCTACATATACAGGCTTCCTTCTGCGCTGAGTAGATTTAACTTGCTGGGGTCTTGCTGGGATGAGAGTCACATTTGTTTAGTGATTGCCCTGGAGCAGGCTTGGCCTGGGTTGCAAAAGCCTCTTTTAAATATGCAGGGATTCCGCCCATTGTCTTTAAACATATCCACAGCTGAATTAAACTAGATGTATTTAAGATGCCTTTTGTTTGTATATATTATATTTGCAATAGTAGCAAAGCTACAATGAAAATTGGAAAAGAAAATGCTTAGGTCTGTCTGTTGCCCCAAGAAAACGTACAGGTTTGTCTCCCCAGGAAAGCCAAGCCTTAAACACACCAGCAGGTTCTACAGCCAAGGATACATGCCACAGCAGAGATAACTGTCATGCAGCAATAAATCCAACACAGCTATATTGTCCCCCCAGCACTAAATTAATATCTGTCCTTTCTCTGGAGCCACTTACAGGGAGTTGGCTTTCGTTATAGGAGCTGTGCAGTTTGAGGGGAAATGGTCATCTGAGAACACTAGAATCACACTCCAGCCAGCCAGCTGAGTGCGACGTGACGACAGGCTGGACTGACAGGCCTGCCCCCATTTGCAGCTTCCAGACTTAGGGTTTTTACACGGAACAAATAAATTGCCTTTCTCCACTGTTTTCACTATGTAAGATGGATGTTCATGATTTAGAAACATGGCTAGCCCAACAACAGGAAAGAAGGGTTCATTTTTGAAACAAAGAAACAGGGCATGAGGATAACTCCAGGTCATTTTCTTTCCCAAATTATACTTTCTGTTTCACAGATGGAGAACCTGGATCTATAGATAAGGAAGGGACTTGAGTAATACCTGATACTATGCCACCCACTTTGTTTTGTTAGCAAAAATACATTACGTGCGCCTGACTTCAAGAAATCAGTCGTCTTCCTCCAGGGGCAAGCATTCTCCTGTAGTTACTTTCCACAAGCTTGGTCTTTGCACTGCTTGCTAGCATGCACGACAAGAAGGCCAGAGGTCTGCTGCACTGATGCTGTGCCTTTGTCTCTCAGGAACGGCTTGCCAAGTGTCACGGCACCCAGTGTGGCTTCTGCAGCCCTGGGATGGTGATGTCCATCTATACACTGCTCAGGAACCACCCGGAGCCGACCCCTGATCAGATCATGGAGGCTCTCGGAGGTGAGGCTTTGGCAAGCAATGCTTAGGGAACTAAAGATGGAGATCCCTGTGTTGTGAAATATAGTTCTGCAAGGGGATGCCTGATGGACGCGTGCCAAGGCGTCCGCCTGAGAAATTACACTATGCAACAGATCTAGTAAAAGGGGATTAGTTGGGGGAAGGGAGGGAAGTGTAGTAGACAGGCAGAAAGGAGCAGAGTCTTGAAGGCATGCTCTTCAGCACTGAGCGTGAGAGAACCGGCAGAAACTAGGCACAAGGCAGATAATCTTACACTGGATAGATAGCTTGAGAGTGTATTTGGAGCAATTATCCCGGGCATTTTTTTACATGTTTAAATACATATGCATCCTATTGACTGTACATTATTATAAAATGTAGACACACCAATGTTTTAGTATTTTCTATTATGTAAAAGTTTGATGTTTATATAATATGTACTGATCATACCCACCCACCCCTACTGCCTTCCTGTTCCCCACCTCCCCATCCCCCATCCGTGCCCTCGCCCCCCTTCCTAACTTCTGTCCTCCTTTTTATTGTTGCAAATAGCCTCCCAAATCCAGTTAGTGTCAAATGTGGGCAGGGGTGGGGCCATCCCTGAAGGCAGAAGCAGCCTACCAGTGGTCATGTACTCCTCTGGGTCTCTTTTCTGGCATTGTAGATGTAAGGATGATTATGCAGCCCAAAACAAACACCCTGATCCTGGCAAGCACTAAATCTCGACGTCTGCTTTCTGTCTCTTTATGAAGGAAGGCATTCTCTGCCACCCAAGCTTTCTAGCCTGTGCCTCCTGTATTCTTAACATCTTGTCTCAGTTCCACAATAAAATTCTGACCTTACATCCTTTCTGCTTTTCTTTCTCTTTTACCAAAAAGAACCATCTTAGAGCGTGTTGCCCTTCTTGTATATGTATGCGGATTCTTCCTGAGCTACCCCCATTCTGTATTCAGAAATGCATTCACACAGAACCCACACTCCACACAGTGTTCTGCTGAGTGTTTAAGCCTGCCCAGTCCACACACACATTGCTCCAAACTTGTAAAACTGTAGTGAAACATAATAATTTGAAGTGTACTTCTGAGTATAAAAATAATGTTCTATTGTGAAGATGCCCCCCAAAATTAAAAGGCAAAGATAAACAGAAAAACTCATGTATAACTCTCCCACTGACAGACAACCATGTCCAAAAATATTGCTGCTTTGTCCACCTTTTAGGCCCAGAGACAGATATTATTTGTTTAATTTCAGTTCTTACATCTATTTTTTGTGTGCTTATCTATGTATGATTTCAACAGTGTGAGAATCTCCTTGTGTTATTAAGACCTCTTCATAATTACCATTCAAATTGGTTGTAAAAATTGCACAATACAAAAATTTTGAGACCGGATCCCATTACATAGCCCCTGGCTGGCTTGAACCTCCCTGTATAGACCAGACTGGCCTGGAATCCACAGACCGGCCTGCCTCTGTCTCCTGAGTGCTTCAGTCAGAGGCATGCACCAACCATGCCTGGATGCATATGCTTTTGTAAGGACAGTGCTTTCCCTCATACTTCCAGCCGTATTTTGGAAATGTTGCCTGACTGAACACTATCAGCTACTTCCCAAATACAGACTGTGATTTCCCAGTGGATGCAAGAACATTCAAGACAATCTTGCTTCTGCAAGAACTTACAATTCAACAAGTATACAAAGCTAGATGCCTAAGTGACCCAACACGCCTATTATAGGATCTGGGCAATGTAGAATAGCTCTGCCTCGAGAATTCCCCAGGAGAACAGAGCCAGGACCTTGGAGTACTGTCCCTGTGTCTGTCAGCCTTCCATTATCATGACACAATACCTGAGATCATTATGAAGAGAAAGCGTTTGTTGGTTTGTGATCTGTTGACTCAATTGCTCTAGGTCTCTAGTAAGGCTGCTAATCATGATGGGAAAGAAAATCTGCTCATTACAGGGCTCTGATAATGTCATGAGGATAATGGGCATTCTGTTTAGGGTCTAGGCCTGAGATAAGGCAAGAAGAGTTGGTTGAAAAATGTGAAGGTTTCTTACTGTTTCAGGGGGAAAAAATGTAATCAGACAACCTCTTATTTGAAGATTATCTCCAAGGGAAGTGTTTTTTCAAAGCATCTTGCTGAGTTTCAGACCAAAGAAAATTTGTTTATTTTGCTGAAAACATTGTGTATACATCTGTAATCTATCTCTATATAAGACCTTTTAAGACCTGATTCATTATTAATCAGGGAATTTGTGCCGATGCACTGGATATCGACCAATTGTAGAAAGCGGGAAAACATTCTCTCCGGTAAGTTAAAATGCTGTCTGTTAACATTCTGTTGGCTTAATGTGTGAGTGGCCTTTGACATGAAATAGCCTGTTTTAGTCACGATCTCTGAAAGAACTCCGTGTCACCCTTTTCAGCCACTGGAGGTTGCTAGATGCCCTCCTGGGTGTGTGTACTCTTCTCCAGTTTGATGCCTATATGTATTGTGCTCTGATGCAGATGCCCTGCGTCACCCTCCCTTATCCCCCCACTCCTGCCAAGCCCCTCCCTTATCCCCCACTCCTGCCCTCATGGCCCCCTATGCCCCTGCCTCCCCCTACATTTTAACTGGGGTTGCTTGTATGAATGTGAGTGGGGGTTACTCACTCAGAGCTTGCCAGTGGCTACACCACTGAGGAATATGGCTCCCCTCTCCAGCAAACATAATGGCCTGTAGCTCCTCGGGAAGGATGGGGTATCCTGAGTCCCAGCCTTACCCGCACTGCTGTGCTGGTGCACTTGGTTCTGTACAGATAGCAGTAGATAGTGGCTACTCTGAGTTCGTGAGTATAGTAGCTCACTGTTGTTGGTTTTGTGTTTTTTGTTTATTTGTTTGTTTGTTTTTAACTAAACCCTTAGCATGCTTCCTTTATTTCTTCAAATCTGATACTTTCCTGAGAATTATAACATTTACTCCACTGTTCCCATAAACAAATACTCTATTGAAGAAAATGAAATGTGGAGATCATGAAAGCAGCGGGTTTTGTGGCATGGACCTAAGGCTGAGGATGGAGAATCTCAAGTGGAGGACACACTGGGGCACAGAGGAGATCAAGAGAAGCCTGGGCCGCTTAGTGAGGTGCTATCCCATGTCAAAAGATAGACAAGCACTTAACTAGCATACATGAAGCCCACAATCCAACCCCCAGGACAGGAAAGAAGGAGCCAGGGAAGAGAAGACAGGTATTAAAGACTTGATATACCTAATAGGCATGCATACTGAAGGAACACAGACAGAAGGGAATTGAGGGGAGGACAGAAAAGACAGGGAACTTATCAGAAAGTTTTGGTAAGGAGGCTTTGATCTATATCATAAAAGAAATTGCAGAAGTAAAGACATGGATTGCTGGAGAAAGAGCAACAGAAAAGTTACAAGGAAGAGAATTGGTTGAGATAGAAAAAGATGTCCAATGTCCAAGGCTCTGATTAAAAATGAAAAGGGAGAAAGAGAGATGATGATGATGGATGATGATGTTTGGAGCTAAAGAGTTTAGACTTAAAGCTGATAGCCAACACATAGACACTATTCCTGGATGAGGAGTAACACAAGCACAGAACTTCACAGGGAAGGCCTCAGCCCCTGCCTTGAGAAGGATAAGCCTGTGGAGGGTGCAGTGGAATGGGAGAGTGAAAGTAGGGGCTACTATAGTGTCCCACACAGAAGGGAATCTTCACAAAGGTCAGGGTAACAACGTGGGGACAGAAAGGCAGCTTCCAGGAAGGAGCGGGACAGTCACAACCAGTTCTAACCACAGGACAGTAAAGACTGCATTAAGCCAAGATCCCAAGTCACTTTCAAAGCTAAGAACAGAGGAGCCACAAAGGACAAAGCTGAGGAATAAGGTCAGTGCATACAGATGCAGTGCATACAGATGCAGTGTATATATAGAGAGATGCAGTGCACGCAGCTACAGTGTATACAGATGCAGTGCATACAGATGCAGTGTATACAGATGTAGTACACACAGATGCAGTGCATGCAGCTACAGTGTATACAGCTGCAGTGCATACAGATGCAGTGCATACAAATGCAGTATACACAGATGCAGTGCATGCAGCTACAGTGCATACAGATGCAGTGCATACAGATGCAGTGCATACAAATGCACTTTGAAGCACATGGTTCTCGGGATCCACTTTTCATGATAAAAACTATGCTCGTATCATTGTTGTTGACTGAAAATAATTCAAAATATACCAATTTATTTCAAGTATCATAAGTTCTTGAGGAACCAGGGTGTAAATTAGTTGGTAGAGGGCTTGCCCGGCATGCACAAAACTGTAGCACCACAGAAAGTAGGCACTAGAGTGTGTGCTGGCTATCCAAGCATTTGAGTAGTAGAGGCAGGAGAATCACCCTTGGCTATACAGCTAATTCTGGTCATTCTGAGATACCTGAGACTTTATCTAAAAATAAAACATGAAACAACACTGGAAACATTTTACACTACTATTAAAATTTTTCAGGAAATTTTAATTCCTAAGATGCCCTTTATGGTAAGTCATAATAGTGACCAGTGTCTTGCTTTTTTTTTTTTAACCTACAGACACAGTGCCTTCTTCACATTGTCCAGCCTAAAACTATATTGTCTTCTTTGTAGATAAAAATCTCTATTAAAATGTAGACAAAAATACAAAGAATTAGTACTTTTCCAGTGCACAGCTCACAGTACCCAAGGCCCCAATTAATTCTGTAAAAATGGTCTTGGAGTTCAAAATACTGGCTCTCATTTTCCCAGCAGGTCTGTGTGTCAGACACTGTGTGAGATTTTTCTCATCATTAAGTATAACAAAACTATTTGAGATGGGCTTATTATCCCAATTTAACATCCCAGCCTAGCTCCTGCTAAACCAGGAACTAGACTCTTGGTTTTAAATATGACATTCATTGCCTCTGAATTACCATACACCCTTAGGCATCGTTTACATGGTGACAAGAGAAGATGAGAACAGACAATTAAACTGGGTATTGTGGTACACACTTGCAATCCCAGCACTTGGAAGGCTAAGACAGGAGGATTGCCAGAAGTCCAAGGCCAGCCTGGGTTATAAAGGGAGCTACTTCCAGGGCAGCCCAAGCTACAGTATGAGACCTTATCTCACTAAAGCATCAGAAAAAAATTAGAAAAAGAGGGAGAGTAACAGGGAGAGGAGGGAAGGCAGGCAGAAGTGGAGAGGAGGAAAAAGAATTGATAGTGGCAACAACTGACAAATTCAGCCCCAAAGATTACCTTTTGGTTCCACATGCAATGTCCTGAAACTTATAATGAAATGATTAGCCATTTAATCCTCCAAATAATTCATGGTGATTTCAATAATATACAAATAACCCCGAAGTTTTATTTCATTTTCATTTTTATATAGAAAACTTTTAAAAGCATCTTGACTTCTCAAGATGTCCCTGTGAAGAGAAAAGCTTGGGTTGATCACCACAGCTCTATCCTCTGTGTCTCTTGATTCCTGTGGGAAGCCCCAATGGGTGATCCCATGGACTCTAATCCCCTTTGTCTTCCCCAGAGCCCAGAGTGACAGTTTGAAAGTCCCCACAGTTGCATGCCCCCTTTATTTTTCTCTAGTTGTTTAACAGCAGGATAGCTTCTCACCTGAGCTCCCATACTCATGTAGAGGTTTAAGCATTTTTATCATTGTTCAAAGGAACTAAGGTTGCAGCCAAAGAAAGGTCTTACACACATCAGCTTGCCCATTGAGCTACATACACCCCCACACACATCAGCTTGCCCATTGAGCTACATACACCCCCACACACATCAGCTTGCCCATTGAGCTACATACACCCCCACCCCTCCTTTTTTTGTTTTTGTCTGTTTTGATTTGTTTGGATTTTTGAGCCAGGTTTTTACAGCCCAGGCTGGCATCAAACTTGCTATATATCTAAGGATGGCCTTGAACTTCTAATCATCCTCTTGCCTCTACCTCCCAAGTGCTGGGACTACAAGCATGTGCCTGCCATTTCCAAGTCTTGTTACCTATGTTTTACTAGGAATTGGAGAATCAGTAACAAGATGAGACACAAATGTATCAGGGGCCTCTTTCCAGTCAGCCAAAAAATAGAAGTAAGGAATCAACAGATAAACTTTTCACTCTCTTGGAGTGTGTGTGTGTGTGAGTACAGAAATGGGGGCCTGGGTCAGCATGTTCAGAAAACTGACCACAAAGTTGACTTAAACTGTGTTACTTCTCAAGAAGTCTACTGTTTGCCAAATGAAGGGATCTGGGAAATGCTGCATGGATCCAGATGAGAAGTGTTTGGAGAGCAGAGAGGAAAAGGTAAGTCTCTCATTTTCCTGCTTCAGTTGGCATCGATCCAAAGAGCATTAATAAAAATTCAAATGTACCTACTCTTCTCAGTCACTAAATGAAGTTTGTGTCATCAAAAGTGTCTGTATGAGAGTGCAGTGCAGTGAAGGGAAGGCAGGGTGGCAGGAGCGTAAGACAGCTGGTCACACTGTTTCTGCAGCAAAGAGATGGGAGCTGTGCTGGCTCCTTTTCTCTCTCTCTCTCTCTCTCTCTCTCTCTCTTTCTCTCTCTCTCTCCTTTTTACTCAGTCTGCACTCAGGCCCACAGGATGGTGAACATTCATATATAGGGTAGGTCTCTCCATCCCAGTTAACCCAGTCTAGACTCTCCCTAACAGATAAAGCTAAAGGCTTGTTCCTAGAGGAATCTAGAGCCTTTAGAGTTGACAATCAATATTAACCACCTCGGGCACCTTTGTGTTCATAAAAATAAGTACCCACAATAATACAGGAATGATCAGTCCTGGGAGTACACGATGCGGCCCTGTGCCTCTCTCATCTCACTTTGGGTCGGTGTGTTGGGAGGCGTTATGCTATACCTGGATATTGCTGTGTGTCTCTGCGTAACTCTGAGGCTCCATTTGTGTTCTGCTGTGTTTTCTTGAGATGTGTACTAAACTGTATAATGAAGATGAGTTCCAGCCCTTTGACCCATCGCAGGAACCTATATTTCCTCCTGAACTGATTGTAAGTTGCTTAGCTCTTATTTCATGATACAATGTAGCACGTGCCCTTTTGTATATACACCAGAGACCCACCAAGCACTAGTCGTTAAGGGGGGGGGGGGTGTCCGCCATGATGGAGTCGTTCTCAGGGACTTGTTCAGTTCTTCCAATGGATAATCAAAGCAGGAGGGTGGTGCTGCCCGGACCTCGGAGTCTCTTGGGCTGAATCCTGGCAGCTCAGGATCCTGAGGCCACACAGGTGCTCCTGGGTATCTTAAAGGCCATTTGTAAAACAGTAGAGTGACAGTAAAATGAGTCATAGGACAATGGAATTATGCTGCTTGTGCAGGTAGCCACTGGCTCAAGGTGGTAAAAAAAAAAAAGCGAAAAGGGGAAATAATTCAGGTCACATTCTAGTATGCCGGCACTCCCGCTCTGGACTCTGTATGTGGACTCTGCCCTGGAGCAAGCACGGTAGGTGAGAGAGAATCCCCTGGATTCTCAGAACCCAGTGCCTCGTACCCCCGAGAGTGTGAGAACTTGGCTATGAGTCAGTGTTTAAAGTTGTATACCTAACATGTATACTAGATAGATGTATGCAGGGCTGTAAAAAAAATCAATTTCCCATACAGAGATAGAGAGAGAACACAGAGAGAGAACACAGAGAGACATAGAGCATGCAGAGAGACACAACACACAAAGACATACAACCCACACATAGACATACAATACATAGCACACAACACACACATACACACCAATAAACAAATAACAAGTGAGGTGGGTTATTTTTTTAATTTTTAAGGGAATAGTATTCAGTGACAACTTTTCTTTAAGTCAGTGTTCATCTGAGCCCAAAGATGAGTCTCTCTGGGTCACAGTTAACAGAATCTCTAGTCCATTGCTCATTGCTTTACTGAAGACCCGGGAGGCAAAGGCCAGAAAATGGACTGAACTGCAGTTTTCACCAGAACTGAGGAAAAGAGTACTCTTAGCTTCTCTCCACCTGGCCTGTAGCAATGTTGCCATTTATAGACAGAAAGAAGCAAAATCCAGGACATGTGCACATGGAGATTTAGTGGTGAGGTAAGTTATCAGAGCCAAGTCTCCTGGGAACCCAGTTCCTCCTGGGAGTCCAGTTCCTGTGCAAATTCTAACTCTCCAGTGCTGGAGTAGAACTACAACAGACCAAGGCTCTTCCACTACCCCACCTGCCTCTACAGACACTCACTTCACAAGTATAAACAGTGTCCCTATGGATACCTGGCAGAATGTGATCTCATCAAGTTGGTAGTTTCAGCCCATCCTTTTCTGGTCCCTAGAAGTTAGGTGTCCTGGGAAAGCTAGAGTGGCCAGTAGACATGTGGCTGCTGGAAGGGACGGTGACTTTGCTTCTCTGCAGAGAATGGCAGAAGATCCTAACAAGAGGAGACTGACATTCCATGGGAAGAGGACCATCTGGATCAGCCCTGTGACACTGAGTGACCTCCTGGAACTGAAAGCCAGCTATCCCGAAGCCCCACTCGTCATGGGGAACACCACAGTGGGTATGTGTTGTCTCGGATGTGGTTTAGCTTAGACCCATTAACCTGAGCATCCGTGCTCGTCCTTAAACTCTTGGCGGGCACAGGTTGTTTCTATTCATGGGACTCAGGCTCCTTTACAGTGATTCCTTTCTTTCCTTTTGCAAATAAGTTCTATACATGGTCAGTTTTACGCTGTCTTACCAGTGACCCAGTGCTCTCCCTTTCTAACTGCTTTCCTGTTTTTCTCCTTAAGGGCCCAGTATTAAATTTAACGATGAATTCTATCCAGTTTTTATATCCCCACTTGGGGTTCCAGAACTAAATCTTATGGACACCACAAACAATGGTAAGCATCTTGTGTTTCAAATAAGGCATCAGCCTTAGCTCAGTGGGGGGCTAGTAATAATCACTGACAGGTCCCAGGTCACCTGACTCCCCTTATTCATTCAGAGTGACTTCATGGTCACTTACTACGTGTTCTCTATATATCTTCAGAATATCTCACTCAGCTGTGTCACTGAGAGTCACATTGTCATCAAAGCCATAACAAGAAGATACCAAAGAGCCAAAGAGCTCAGCCACATCCAGAAAAATTGGTCAAATATTTTCTTTCTTTAGGAGCATCACACACACGCATGCATACTAATGCACATGCATGCACATGTGTGTGCACACACACTAATTCACATGCGCGCGCACACACAGATACATACACACAAAATTTTAGCCACAAAATTTTAAATGTCAAATGCAACCATGAGCAACTTTATTTTTTTCTTTCATTCTGTTCACGAGTTGCAAGTGTGTTCACATGTCTTGTGTCTTTGGTCTTTTTGACAACCCTAGAAAACAGACCTGGGACATGCCTTGGAGTCTCCAAAATCCTATGGAAGAGTCGGAATCAAAGGACCTAAATAAGTTCCCCCCAGCCTCCCAAGTCAGGGATAGAGCCTCTGTCTTTCATGCTTATAACGTACAAAGTTCTCGGGGCCATCCCACCACCAATACCCAAACAACATATTTAAATAGATACTAAATAATAATAATAATAGAACTAAAAACCCTAACCCCAAATAGATAAAAATACCAACATGAAAAAGAAGCCAACTGGTTATCTTCTCTCTATCCCTCTAACATGCCGTCCTTGAGTCAGTGGGCCCATTCAGGTTTTTCTTAACTGTTGGAATGTCTACATGAATGGATATAGATACAGGGAAAGATGCATAAGGGAGACTATCCAGGCATGTGGGTGAGGTCACTGGGTAGGGTGCAGTGAGGATATAGATAGAGATGAGGTGGCAGAGCCAGTAGAGCTGTATCTGTTGTTCCATCCCTCCTAGGAGCAGTAAGCACTGTCTCTCTAATCATACTCCCGTGAAACGTTAACACCATAGATAAGTGCACATTTTTTAATGTCCAATGTGTGAATTAGTACTTGGTGCATAGTGGGATTTTTTAATCACTTCCCTAGGGCTCCTATTAGCCCTGGTAAGGCAACACTACTGGGATTTTGCCCAGTTAGCACACCAGTGGATAAAACTAGCCTGCAAGCAGGTGTCTGATCCTGTTCTTCTTTTAAAGGGGGAGGGTTCAAGGGAAGAGATGACTGAGGAAGGACAAGTGGACAGTGGACATTTTGCTGGTTTAATGATCTTAAAGGGAGATTTGAAGTCCTAATGTACTGGCACACCCTATAATCTAGTATCCATGGGCCTGAAGCAAGAAGGACCGTGGGTTTAAGTGAGCTCTGTAGTGTAGCAAAACTGTCTCAGAAAAAAAGTGGGGGGTTTAGAATTTCCGTATTTGGTCATTTACTCAGAGAAAGCAAATGAAGTATTGAATTTCGATTATCTGTGGTTAATGTGTACTAAAATCCAAGGCAAGCCTGACTCTCTATGACTGAGGAGAAGGATCTGGCACTTAATGTTTGAGGATTGTTTGCGGTTTCCATTGCTATGACAAAACACCTGAGAGAAGTGTATTACAAGGAGGAAAGGTTTATGCTGGATCCTGGTTTCGAGCACTTCATTCCATCACAGCGGGACAGGCGTGGCTGAGCAGGGCAGCTACATCATGGCGCTTAGGGAGACGGCAGAGAAAAAATTCCTGCAAGATGACCATCCTTTTGTATTAGTTACTTATTCATTGCTGGGGCAAAATACCCAAAGGAAGCAAGACTAAGAGAGGGATATTTATTTTGGATTTCTATGCTAGGGTACAATCATGTGACAGGAAAAAATCATGAGAACAGGTGCTGGAGGCAACTGGTCACATTGTGTCCCCAGTCAAGAAGCAGAAAGTGTCAAATGCTAGGTTCTCTCTCTCTCTCTCTCTCTCTCTCTCTCTCTCTCTCTCTCTCTCTCTCTTTAATGGTTTAGTGTTAAACCCCTGCTCTTATTTCCCCCATGTGGGTCCCCACATTATAAGACAACACTGCCCTCACTGAGGGAGGTGCCCCTGTTAGTTAATCTCTGGAAACACCCCCAGATACACAGTCAAGTTGCCTGAAAATGTTCAGAACCATCACAATAAGGCCAATGGTCGGAACCATCACAATAAGGCCAATGGTCAGAACCATCACAGTAAGGCCAATGGTCAGAACCATCACAATAAGGCCAATGGTCGGAACCATCACAGTAAGGCCAATGGTCGGAACCATCACAGTAAGGCCAATGGTCAGAACCATCACAATAAGGCCAATGGTCAGAACCATCACAATAAGGCCAATGGTCAGAACCATCACAGTAAGGCCAATGGTC
>CACVCL010029510.1:0-69457 GCA_902729485.2 Mus minutoides | reverse complement strand
GTAATCTGTGAAAATAAAAAAGCTTTGATTGTGAAAGCAGCTAGATCAAACTGGCGTGTGGTCATGTCTGTGGAGTACTGCTTGATTGTTAATTGATAATAGGAGGCCCCAGCCCACATCACTAGGCAACCTGTGAAGAAACCAGAGAGCCAGGGATCAAGCAACACTTCCCATAGTCTCTGCCCTGCCTGACTTACCTTAATGATAGATTATGGCCTGAAAGTGTAAGCCAAATATGCTTTTTACTCACCAAGTTGCTTATAGTCAGAACATTTTATCACAGCAACTGAACAGCCTATGTGGTTTGTTAAACGTGTGTTCCTTAGGGACATTGTCAGGTGAATAAGGGAAGCAGCACAAAACAGGAAAACCAAGTAAGGATGTCATGCGGATGGACCACAGAGGGCAGCTTCGCTCCAGCTCCTCAGAGACGCCCTGAACAGTAAGCTCTGCCTCCGAGCTGAGGCAAGGCAGCCTCCATCTCCTCCCTCAACCTGCCATGACTTAAGAACAGTAGTATCTCAGTGAATAGTCACTCAAGTCTCAACCCAGCTTCCCAAGAAAGTTTTCCTAAAAGAAGCCCCTGGTACCTGCTGTTGTCAATAAGAGTGCTTCGAGGCCAGTAGAAACAAAGTACAGAGAGGCATTCAAGGAGGTCTAGGGACCATTCCCTGTTCCACATGCCCTCACTCTGTAATTCTACTAGCATGCATGCCAGAGGGTCAGTCGTACACAAAGAATTATGGGAGGAGGGGTATAGCTGAGGGATGGCTCAGCAGTGGCTAGCACTGACTGCTCTTCCAGAGGACCCAGATTAGATTCCCAGCAATCCCATGGCATCTCACAACCATTTATAACTCCAGTCCCAGGAGATCTGGCTCTGCCTTCTGTCCTCCTCAAGACACTGGGAATGCATGTCGTGCACAGGCACACATGTAGGCAAAACACCAATACACATAAAAATAAACGAAATTGTTGATCGATGCCAAAGAGGCAGAACTATCGTAAGAGCCAGAGGAGGTGGCTGACTCCAAGGAAACTGTTGTCCTGACACAGTGTGGTTGATGACCATGTGAACTCACGGACTGCGACAGCATGCACAGGCAGGGCCTGCACAAGATCAAGCCAGACAGAACCCTAGCGCAGAGACGGCGAAATGAGCACAAAGTCCCTTCCCTAGCCAACAAGCTATTTGAGTTGGTAGTTGTTGAGAGAAGATAAATCCAGCTTCCTTCAGTGGAGTGAGACTGAGTATATCAACCACACTCCAGGGTAAGCCCTGCCTATGCTTGGGAAAAGTTAGCCAACATAAATGTACTCCAAGCTCCATGGCTTTAGTATCTTTATTCTATTTTGGCTTTGGTTTTTTTCTAAGAGAAAAAAAAAAACATAAAGTTGGGTGGGTAGTAAAGTTAGAGGGAGGAAATTGAGGTAAAGTTAAGAATATGATCAAATTATTTATTAAATTCTCAAAAGAAAAATTTTAAAGTGCAAAAAGCAAATAGTAATATGGTGCTATATAATATTTTGATAGATGTATGCATCATTAAATGTTCAAAGCAAAAAACAGTCATGGGTATCTTTGCTGCCGTGACATTTTAAATGGATTCTACACTTAGAATGTACGTGGTATCGAGGGGAGAAAATGCAAATCATGGTGCATTTAGTTATAGGAGGAAGCTGTTGGGTCACATAACAAAAGGGTTCCAGAATAGTTCAAGTTTCCTTTACCAGTTTACCTGGGCTCAGTTTCTCTGAGTTCATCAGCTGTTCTACTCTTCTGATATGGGCCTTAGCTTGGTCTCCATATGTGCATGAAAATGATGTAATGTATGTGCATGAAAATGATGTAATGATATCAGTTACTTTGTATGCTAACTTTATGCCTGTAGACTATATACATATGTTATATCTGTAGCTTTTATAAACAGAGAGAGAGAGAGAGAGAGAGAGAGAGAGAAGAGATTTTCATTTCCCAACCACAGAACATACCACTGAAATTCATTCCAACTGAATTTCTTCGTACTAATTCCTTACACAGTGCTACATCAATTGGGTTAAACCAAGAAAAATTAATGTGGAGAGGTGAAATGCCTCCAAAACAACGTGCTTGACAATGTTGGAGGAAATGTTTAACAGCCACCAACAAAGAAAGGCAAAGTAAAAATAGGTAAAGAATTCAAACATAGGGTATGTGGTTCTTTATTTTTCTGTGTATGGGTGTTTTGCCTACCTGTGTTATGTGCCATGTGTGTGAAGTACCTGTAGAGGCCAGAAGATGGTGTCATATCTCCTGGAGTCAGACTTAATAGCAGTTGTGAACTGCTACGTGGATGCTGGGAACTGGACCCGAGTCCTCTGCAAAAGCAGAGAGTGCTCTTAATGGCTAAGCCATCTCTCCAGACCACTCACAATATAATCACTCATTAGAACAGCATGTGTCCTCTAAAACACGTACTATGAAGGATGTTCTCAATGTGCTTTATGTAAAAACAACAGATTATAAAACTGAGAAGTCTGAATACACCCTCTCATTAGCAGCTGCAGTCTCTTCACGGTAGCTTTCTGTTTCACTTTTGTGGGGCTAATGCTAAAGTTCCATGTGCTTATTCACATTTTTTTAAAAGAGCTTTAAAAATGTACTACAGGTTAAGAGTCTTATCCAAAACACTTAGAACCAAATATCTTGCATGTAGTGTTTTGGGCTGTTTTCCCCTAGCCCCAGGCTCCAGGAAAAACTACTCAGACTCAAAATATACTTACAAATACCTAGGCCATATAGCTAGGCTCATTCCCTGACTAGCTGATAATTTAAAATAACCATTTATACATTATGTCTACATTCTAATGTATGTATAATGTTACCTCTGCTCATGTGCCTGTCCTCCACACATCTTCCTGGATGACTCTTCCCATACTGGGTTCTATCCCAGAGTCCTTTCTGCCTCTCGGATCTCTCACCTTCAATCCTTTCTTATAGGCCATAGGTTTTTTTGTTTTTTTTTTTTATTGACAGGATGTACATCCATACAATACCCAAGGTATTCTCTTTACAGTTGCAGGCTTTTCCCTTGTTTGTTGATTTGAAAGTGTTTTCATACATACTGTGCTAGTCAACTTCATTCTTGTTGTAACAGAATCCTTGATGTGAACAACTTAGGAAAGGGAGATTTACTTAGCTCACAGATCATAGAGGGAAGGCATGGCAAACAGTGCAGGCCATGCTGCGTGGGAAGCAGAGGGGAGCAGACAGCAGAATGGAACAATATCCAGCCCTGAATAACTCTTCACCAGTAGCCTATGTCTTCCAGCTAGGCTCCACCTCAAGTTTCCAGAACCTTCCAAAGTAGTACCAACAGCAAGGGACCACACTTTCAATACATTGAATCTCTTTGCTGGAGATTAAAAATATCTCTTCGATGAGATTGCTATCTAAGTATAAAATTTTCCATATGTTTCATATATACCTTATGCACACATCCTAAATATAATTCTGTATGTTGTCTTTAGGGTGCCTGCATTTTAAGAATGATCTATCACATGAAATGAGCAATGGAGTTTTCTCCTTGCAGTATAACACCAGTTTTAAATGTTAGAAGACTTAAGATTCTCAGTGTCCATATCAAGGATGCTCAGTCTGTACCTTGGGATGGGGGAGGCCATGTGTGCATGTGTGTGGTGTGGATGTGTATGTACCTCTGTGTGTGGTGTATGTGGTATATGAGGCATAGTGTGTGCAGTATATGGTATGTGAGGCATGATATGTAAGATATATGTAGCATGATGTATATGTATAGTTTGTGGTATGGTGAGTGTGATGTGTGTGTGTTCGGTGTGCAGGTACAATGTGTAGAGTCCAGGGACCCTGAAGCTTCATGGGACCATTCATTATTCATAACCATACCCACTAGTGTGGTTTCAAAAGTACCAAGAATAGGTCAGTCTGTATAATCCTCATTACCACCAACTTGTGTTAGCCACCACAGGGGGTACAAGCCCAGGAGTTGTGGTAAGATAGGAAAACCTGCCCAGATCATTGACTAAAAAGCCATGTGGAGCAAGCCAAGGTCCATGGTACACCAAGGAGGGAAGTTAATAAAGAGAAGACTGCTCACAGACATCAGATAGCACTAGCATAAATCATATGAAAGACAAAAGTTCTGGGATGGGAATGTGGCTCAGTTGGTAGAGAGCTTGCCAAGCATTTAAGACATCTTGGGTTCGATTACCAGCACACTTATCAACTGAGCATGGAGGTAAATGTCTATACTCCCAACATTCAAGCAGGGGAGGCAGGAAGAGCAAGAGTTCAAGGTCATCCTCAGCTGCACATCTTGGTTGAGGTCAATCTGGACTCAGAGCAATAAAGATACAGTGGGGTAGGGGCAGAGAGACTGAGAGAGAACGTGGGAAGAAGGGATAGGGGAGAATGAAAGAGTCCACAAGTACATTTTGTCTTCTCCCTCTTTCTGTGTGTGTGTCTCTCCTCTGTCTTCTCTCTCTCCTTCTCTCTCTTTTTCTCCCTCTCTCCTTTTTCTCCTCTCTCTTCTCTCTCTCCTGTCTCTCCTCTCTCTCTCCTCTCTCCTCTCTCTCTCCATGTCTCCCATCTCTGACTCTGTGTATGTGTCTGTCTCTCTCCGTCTCTCTGTGTGTGTCTCCCTTCTCTGTTTCTCTCTATCTCTGCCTATCTCTATCTCTCCTCTAGATCTTACTCCTCTGTCTGTCTCTATATTTGTCTCCTCTTCCTCCTCCTCCTCCTCCTCCTCCTCCTCCTCCTCCTCCTCCTAGGTGTTTCCACTCTTTCTATTACACTTTCAGTGACATTTTGACTTTATCTTATTGAGATTTTCACAATTTCTTTCTATTCTCCTTCTTACACTTATTAAAGTTTGATTACAATTTTTCTAGTTATTAGGGTATATGTTTAGATTGAGAGAATTATCTATTTATTTTATGAATATAAGTACACTATAGCTGTCTTCAGACACACCAGAAGAGGGCATCAGATCCCATTACAGGTGGCTATGAGCCACCATGTGGTTGCTAGGAATTGAGCTCAGGACCTCTAGGAAGATAAGTCGGTGCTCTTAACCACTGAGCCACCTCTCCAGCCCAGATTATTTATTTTTTAAGGTCCTGCATGCATTCTGTACACACACATATGCAGTATCAGAAAAGGCATAAGATCTCCTGGAACTGGAGTTACAAATGGTTGTGAGACAGCAAGCCAGAGCGGCAATCCAGTGCTTTGAGCAGGCAATGCTCTTAGCCACTGAGCCATCTCTCTCCAGATCCAGACTTTTAATTTTTCTAATTACTGGCTTCCCCCCGCCCCTACATTGTAACGTTCTTCTTCGGTCTTCTTTTTTGATCAGTTGCTTTGGATTTTTCTTTGTTGTTTTTGAAATGGAGACACATGTAACCCAAACTGCTCTCAAACTCCCTATGCAGTCAAGGCTGATCTTGAACCCCTAGTTCCTCTGCTTCCCTTTTCGGGTAACAGGGCTGTAGGAATGTGCCAGAACAGTTGGCTTCTATTTTGAGCCTTGTTTCTTCTCTATTTTCCCCTTTGCCAGCCTCTTTCTGTTACTTAACCATTTCTTATTTTTGCTGTTACCCTCAATAATCATTAACTTCCCAGCGCACTACGCTGTTGCCAGCGCACATTGTAGTAAGTGGTGATTCGTTGCTGGGATTTATTTGGTTTTATTAACCTTTAACTTTTGAAAGCATTCCTATTTTTGATTCTTCAAGCAATTTGTTTTCTCCACTCTAAGTGGAACTGGGAACGAAGCCCTTAGGGATGGCTAATGATGACAAGATCAAGTGAAACCAGAAGCTGTCCAAGCACATGAGCAAATCGCAACACAGAAATGCCGGAAACACAAAAAAAACAGGTAAACATGACTCCACAGAGATCATTCTTCACTCTGTAAACACTCAGTTCAGAGATGCTAGAACAAGGAAGGGATTGGAAGAAGATGTTGATGTTTCCCAGTCCAAATGAATACTCAGCTAGGAGAAGACAAATGAGCAGGTGAATCTCATCCTGAACAGTATTGAGAGAAAACTCAGCAAAAAAAAAAAAAAAAAAAAATCAACAACATTCAAGAAAAATTTATCAAAGAAACTGAATCTTGAAACAAAAAAGAAAGAAAGAAAGAAATAGAAATATCTAGAAATGAAAAAGTCAACTAAATTAAATAAAAATGTACTGAAAAGCCAGCAGACTGACACAGAAGAAAGATCGCTAAGGTAAAGGAACACTGCACTCAAATAGCCATAAGGAAAATAAATAGTCATGTGTCCAAGAATCCTAGGATATGACCAAGAAATTAAACCTAAGAATCCATAGGTTGGGAAGCTCAGAGTGAATTTACAGCAGAAATTCCCCAAACCCATAAAAGCAATCCAACCTCAAATGCAGGAAACAAATAAAACTCCACATAGACATGAGCAGAAAATAGCATCTCCGTGGCATATTGTAGTCAAGTTGTCAAAATACAAAGCAAAGAGCCAGGCATGTTGGAGCCTATCCATAGCCCTAGGACTTCGAGGCAGAAGCAGGTGAATTTCTTTGAGCTTGAAGCCAACCTGTTCTCAGGCCTGCCAGAGTTACATAGCAAGCCCTTTCAAAAAGAAAAAAAACGGGGTGTATGTGTGTGTGTGTGTGTGTGTGTGTGTGTGTGTAACTGAGTGGCCTTACCTCTGGATTCTTTCTTACATTCCAGTATTCTACATGTCTGTCTGGGGGTGGTGCCATACTGTTTTTATTAGTATGGTTCTGTAATATGAATTGAGATCGGGTAGAATGGTTTCTACAACCTTGCTTTCTGATTAGAATGACTTTGGCTATTCTGGATCTTTTGTGCTTCCGTATGAATTTTAATAATTTTCCCACTTTTGTAAAATATGTTATTGAGATTTTTTAGGAAGGTTTCATTGACTCTGTAGCCATTTTCATATTAATTCTGCCACCTCCTGATCACAGGAGGTGTCGTGACCCTCTGGTGTTCTCCTGATTCCTTTGGTATCTTCAAGTTATCTCTGAAGAGGCCTTTTCTACCTTCTTGATTTGGTTTATTCCTGGATTATCTGTGTGTTTTTTTAACAAATGTTAAAGAAATCAGCAGGGAAAAAATTCCATTCTTAGCATTTTCATTATTGGTATATTGAAAAGCTACTAATTTTTATGTGTTGAATTTTGTGTCCTACTTTATGGAAGTGTGCACAGGATTTAGAATTTTCTGGTAAATTTTTAAGGGTCTTCAAAGTTTAGGATCATGATTCTATAATTAGGAAAAACTCGATGTTTTCCTTTCCCATTTATATCCCTTTTATTACTCTTGTGTTATTATCTAACTAAGATGCCAAAGTAAGGGAAAAGAAAACTGGGTACCTTTGTCTCATCCCAGATTTTAGACTGAATGATGTCAGGTTCAACCCACAGCATAATATTGCCTATACATTTGTAGTCTATGGAGTTGATTATTGTGAGATTTCTCCTTCTGTTCCCAGCCTCCTGGGGTATTTTATCATGCAGAGATATTGAACTTGGTCAAAGGCCTTTTCTGAAATCAAGATGAACACTTGGTTTCTGCCCCTAAGTGTGTTTATGTGCTTCTGATAAGCATATGTTGAAACACATTTGCATCACTGGAATGTCATGCTGTGTAATTTCTTAATGTGTTCTAGAATTTGGACTGTGAGTGTTTTATTTTGCATCTATGTCCCTCAGGGCTGTTGTTCTATTAGCTGTGTCTGAGCATGTCCATAACCAGCTGTAGTATGAGAGATACTAGCTTTCTAAAACGAGCTTGGTACTTCTCTCCTGTGTATTTTATAAAATGCTTTGAAAAGTATTAGAATTAGATACTTTTTTAAAAAATCTGTCTATATATTTATTTTATAGTGTTTATTATAAAAACTTACAAATAAAAAGCATCACAAAATGGGCTGGAGAGATAGCTCAGTGGTTAAGAATATTGGATGCTCTTTCAGAAGTCTCTAGTTTGATTCCAGCACCCACACAGTGGCTCACAGCTTTCTGTAACTCCAATCCCTGGATAACAAACCCCCTTTTCTGGCCTCCATAGGCAATGCATACATGTGGTACAGACAGACATATGTAGTCACAAAATCTATGCACAGAATATAAAAGCAAATAAATCTCAAGAAAAAAAAATTAATCTCATGCCTCAGCTTTTCAAATGCTAGGTCCACAGACTTATGGCAACACACCCAGCTCACGTGATTTCTTTCTTTCTTTTCTCTGAGAGGCGTCTCTACACTGACATGGCTCTGGTCTGGAATTCAGAGATCTGCCTGCCTCTGCCTCCCAAGGGCTAGAATTAAAGGTGTGTGCCACCACTGCCCAGCAAGAAGAGAGGCTTCCCACATCAGAAATTGAACCCAGGCCTCAGCAGAAGGTTTATCAAATCCTAACCACTAAATCACCAAAGAGCATCGATTTCTTAAAGATGTAACCATTAACATCCAAAAAGTCAATCAAAAACACATATCTAAATCAAACTTTTGCTTGATAAATATGAAAGGAGATTCTTCCAGAATGCACACATTTTCTAAAAATGCCCAAGAATTTCCATGTATGTACACTTTTATCTATATAATGCTTCATTGTGTTCTGACAAACTCAACTGGAAAATAATTAAAATAAATATGTCATATCTTAGTACTTCCAAAGTTTAACCTCTCTGGAATATTAGCCATGAGAACATTTGTTTTAATTTCATTCTAAACTATGGGTTTATAACTTAAGAAACTGCTTTCTGCTTTTAAATTTTGGAGGGAGATTTTAATGTAGCACCTATGGGGGTACAGCCCACTGTGTATACTCTAAAATGATTCTAAACTTGGTTACCTTTCATGAAGAAGAAGGAGAAGGAGGAGAAGAAAGAGGAGGGGGAAGAGGAGGAGGAGGACAACAAACAAAGGAGGCTGTCAGGATGGCTCAGTGAGTAAAGGCACTTGCCATGATTTCTGACAACTTGAGTTCCATCTGTGGAACCCTCTTGGTGTAAGAAGATAACTGACTGATCAAGCTTGTCTTTAGACCTGCACCTGCATGACATGACAACATGACACAGGTATGCTCACACAGATAAGTAAGCATATAAGTACGTCTAAGCATAAGTGTAAAGGCTGGGATGGATTCTGTCCACAGCAACTCCTTACCAATCCTTCTTGCAGGCATGCCTCTTATTCTTTGCCTTTCCGGAGCATCCATGGCAGCACCTACTACCACTCGTTGCAAATTCTTTTCGCCTCTGGTTGTTTCCCATGCAGATCCCTCATACAGTCATACGCATTAGAGCCCAGTTTAAATGAGCCCCCCCCCCCAAAAAAAAAAAACAGAAAACTCAACTCATGGCAATCTTTCTTGTGCCTGTCCATTTCTCTTTTATCCCATGCTTCACATGAAATTATTTTGTAAGCACTTGTAGGGTGCAAATCCTTTACCTAATGAGCACAGCCACATCTTAGACATAATCTTTTCCCTATGCATCCAGTATCATATTCATCACATTTAGTGGAGCAGGGGCTCTATTGAAACACAGGATTTGGATAAGCATCATAAACAATAAAGGATGGGAAACAGAACAAAAGCGGTGACTTAAAGATTAGAGTCCAGCATCCTCAACCTAAGTGGCGATCAATCTTAATTGTGGTAAACAGAGCCCCAGTGACCTGATTAGTCATGTAGAAACCCATAAATAAATAATCTGAAGCTATCCATCACTTCTATGGGGGGTCAGAAGGTTACAGCCTTGGGTTTTTTAAGTAATCTACTAACTCACTCTCCAGATCAACGTGTACTAGAGAAAGCAGTTCAAAGGTCAAGCTGAGGCAGGCTTTCCTTACAGGGAGCCTTGTGTGGAAGCATGGTCTCTGCTGCTGAAGGATTATTGATTTTCTAGAGCACTAGGCTTCAGTCGTACTAGCCTTTGTCCATTAAGCAGCGTCCACTGCTGGGCATGTCAGACAAAAATTCTGAGAATTTGACATTAACACGCTTTCATGGGAAAGTCTCAAACCCAATTGAGTTGTGTTATTGGACAAGAATCAAACACTATAAAAGCTGGATATCCAACCATAAAGGTAATTCTGGCACTGCCGACACTGGTGCTGCTTTTCTTCCCCTTCTTCTGTGTAGCAGGCTGCCTGGATGGAACTCCACACCACTGCAAGGCAATCTGCATAATGTTATCACCATTCACAAACCTTGAGGCAGTGGTTCAGTTCATTATGGACAAAAATTAGTTCATGGCATCCCCTCGTTATAAGTATGGCTCTAAATTACTCCTCTAAAGAAAGCAGAACATTTGCTTCTTAACTAGGAAGTAAGTCTCTGTCCCTAAAGTCAAATCAATGCTATAAATTAAATTATATATGCTTCACCACACACACAAACACCAAACTGAAAGGTCAAATGTGAAATTCCTAATTCTCAAGATAATAGTGCTGTTTGGAGAAAGCGAATTTGGACAAGGTCATCAGAGTGGAGCCCAAATGTCAGCATTTGTATCCTTGTAGAAAGGGATTTCAAAGTGCTTCGCCTCCACCCTGGTCTCTCTCACCACACACCTCCCTCCTTCCTACTATCCACAGATATAGTGGAAAAGCCATATGAAGACCCAGGCTTGCAACTCTATCAGAGCTGGTGCTGGTGTTCTGATTGTGGACTTCCAGTCATAGAACTGTCAGAAATAAATTGATGCTTTTAAGGATCCCAGACTTTGGTTGGCTGTTATGATGGGCCCGGGGTGACTGACAACAGAGATGGTAGTGGGTATTTTATACCCTGAACAAAGTCATCCTGAATGTCGAACAAGAGAGATCGGCTTATCTCCACTAAGGACTGTCTGTGGAGGCACATGCACGTTATGGCCTGTCTCATTTAATTCCACTTACAAGAGGAAACTATAATGCGTGTTTAATTATGTTCCATTAAAAAACAGGAAACTGCATCAAGAATGAACATCAAAAATTGAACTATTTTTAAAGGATACTTGAACTGTTTCTAGAACCATCTTCCTGGAGAATGCACAAATGTTACCAGCATGAAAGAGTCACTGAATACAACACAAAGGGCAAAAGGACACTCTGTCCAAACAAGTATACAAACAAAATGTATCAACATCTAAGCTAGACATAAATATCAGTTACAGTTACCTCTACGACAACTCAAAGAAGGTGAGCACAGTACCAAGAAGATAGGAAAACTCAATAAATATTTGTTGAGTTTTATGAACAGTCACAAAGTTAATCCTTTGAAATATATTTCATTTCTCCAAAGATGTTTATCCAAATGCTTCTGTTGAAAGTTCAGTTTGAACATTCTGGCACAGAAATATACTTGACTGAACAATGCAGGCCAAACTAACACCTCATAACTGTATCCATGTTGATGTGTGTATATGCATGCACACCTATGGTTAGGTTTGTGTTTGATTATCTATAAAACACACACACATACACATACACACACACGCACACACACAATTATCCAAAATCTTTCTACATAATTTAAATTCTTCCTTCCTTGATGTTCCTAAGGTTTAGACTCAGGTGTGTGCCTCCCACACCCAGCCTGTCACTGAGTGCTTTAAACACCATGCTAGATGATTTCTGTTGTATTCTAGACGCACTCCCACCCTCTATCCTGCTACCAACATGGGCTGCACTGACAGGCTTCCATTTGGCCTCAGCTTATAGACTAGCCAGACTGTAGATAAGAAAGAAGAGGATGTATTTGAGATTCTTGTTGCCTTTGCTTTCCAAGTGGACAGTCTTCATAACTTGGCTATCTCCTTTCATTCATTCCCTTCTTTATAGAGCCTAGCCAACCTCCAGATTCCAGGAGTCCCTGGCTCTACTAACCCACTTCACACTCCACTGTTTCTTGTCCTAGCATACTGCACAATCACTTTTACTTCTTTTCTGCATCAGTATAATCTCTTTTAGGTCATTACAATTATGGTGTCACATTTGATTTTTGCCTAACTGTGATACTACAACATGGCACCCAGTTGACTTTCTAATACAACTTGAAATGTAAAGGTAAAGATACTTTCTTAGCAAAAGAAGACCTAAAATTATACAGTGATAAGGAGATATGTCTCAAGTGGCTAGTAGCAAACTATTGAGTCTTGGAGAATTTCAGACCTCCATCAAAATCAAAAGTAATTGTAAACTGTCCAATGGAAAGGCCATGATGATTTTTTTCTGCACTGTTGCCATTGCATGAACCCAAGGAGCTTTCCTACACTGACTTCTCTGCCAAGGCTACAAGCACAGCCATGCTGAAGGCTTGAACACTCAGATCCTACAGGTCCATACCATACCTGGTGATGGTCCATATAGATATATACCATATCTGGTGATGATCACACCAGATATGCTCATCTGTTTTCAACCTAAAACTCCTGTAGTTTGCTGTCTAGCACAATGATCATGAAGAACAGACAGATTGCCTCCTCAGGAGTTCTGTGTATACTCCTTTAGCTTCTAAATATCAGCTCCATCATGTGTAATAAGCAAGGAAACCTGGCTACCTGCAGCAGTGTATGGTTAGACTATGGGTACATGTCTAATTTGAATTGTTTGGCAACCTAAATACTTCTTAGCCTCATACCTGCTGTCTTCCTCACTGACATACATTAATCTGGAATCTGTTAAGTGTCTGTATGGTCCAAGCCTGAAGGCCCAAAATGAAAACGTACCTTGTCTCACACTGCCTCCATCCTTGGAGAAGAGTTTCAGGTTGTTGATGCTTGGTAGATTTAGAAACCTTGACGTCTCATCCTGATGAAGAGTGAAAATAGAAAGTCAATTGCCAAGAAGCCTGAGGACAAGCAGAGTTCAGTCCCCAAGACCCACAAGTAGAAGGGAAGAATCAATGTCTAGAAGCCATATTCTGACCTCTCTATTTATGCCAATACAAATAAACCAGTGTTAAAAATAAAATCCACTCTCCATCTCAGAATAACATCTAAAGTTTCAAAATCAGAATCATCTCATGAAAACTTTTAACTCAGTGGTTCTCAACCTACAGGTTGTAACCCCTTTGGGGGCCAAATGATTTTTTTCACAAGGGTCACCAAAGACCATCAGAAGACACAGATATTTATACTATGATTCATAATAGTAGCAAAATTGCAGCTATGAAGTAACAACAATGTACTTTATGGTTGGGGTTCACTACAACATGAAGAACTATATTAAAGGGTCACAGCATTAAGAAGGTTGAGAACCATTGCTTTAACTTGAGGGTGGAGTATTTCATGTTTTACTCTATACTAGTACCAGACTGGGTCTCTGACTACATTGTCCATATTTACCTGTCTTCAGACCTTATGGCTAATTCTACTGGGAACTCTGACAGGACTAAATAGGGAAGGAAAATGACCCGCCCTACCTCCCAGATGTCCCTACCCCCAACCCCAGCTCCCCCAGTCCCCCCAGTCCCCTAGTACCCCAGCCCCACCCCAACCCCACCCCCTGCTCTCACTTGAGAGCAGTTTCACTTTGTGCTACCACAGGAGCATGTGGATAAAGCCTGGACCAACACATCCCAACAGCCTCTGGAGGGAGAGAGAAATCTTGTACCTAACATTTCCATCAGGTGACTGGGGACACCATTCTGGGGATGGAGTTAAAGGCAAGGCAGACATCTCAAAGGGGAGGGTGTGAACTTGGCAGTAAGAACCGAAGGGAAATTGAAAGGCATGTCATGAGGGCACCAAGTCAGTTTCTTAAAGATTGTTGACTGCTGGAGCTGAGCAGCACCAGAAACTTCCCCCAACCTCTGCTCTAAAGCAAAGATGTGGAGCCCAGAACCTGTAACTGGCTTGGCCTGCATGCCTGCCCTGTTGAACTCTCTGTACACAAACACTCAGCACTTTGACTGTCACATAATGGTAGTGGGAGGGGACACAGCAAAATCTGAACTGAAATGAGGGGCAAGGACCGTATAAGCAGTGTTTCCTGACCCTAGGAGGCATCAACAAAATAGCCTTGGAATGATCCCAGGGACTCCGTCCTACATCTGGAGTCAGGATCCTAAGAGATGGGAACCTGGTGGTGTCAATTCCCCCAAGTCACTCTGATAATCACCCAGGTTGAAGGACCATTGCACTGAGCACTACCCCTATAGACACCTGCTATGGCTGATTAGGAAATATATCCCATAGGCCTGTGTGCCTCTTAAGTATTCTGCAAGGTTAAGTACTTCTGTGTTTGAGTTTTGGAAACTTTAAGAGGTGGAACTAGTTGGAAGAAGTTAAGTCATTGAAGGTGTAACCATCTGGTCCCTAGTCCCTTTGTAGCTCTTCACTCTGTCTGCAGTGAGGTGTATCTCCTCCACATGCTCACACTGCTTTGATATTCTGCACAAGCATCCATGGATTGAACCTTTGAGAACCATGGCCAAACAAACCGTTCCTTCCTAAACCTGTTCTCTCTGGCTGTTTAGTCAGAGCTTTCCAAAAGTGGACATACCCACTATGAGTATTTTTCTAAAATACCCACAGCAGTTATTCCAGAAAATCACTACAGATAGCAATGATCCACACCCCTGATCGTTTTTGGATTCCTAAGGCTCAAACCCAGGGCCTGTACCATTGAGCTACAATTAGCAGACTCATCCCTGGGGAAGGCTAATTTCCCCCCACCCTCAGGAGTCATTAATAACCTATAGCTCTTTATCTAGGGATGTGTAGTTGGTGCTATCTGTAACCTCTTGATGTTCCACTCTGCCTCTTTGTTCTCTGAAATGACTCTGAGAAAGAATTATATATGAATAATTGCCTAGACCAATAGCCTTGACTCTCTTCACCAACTAGTTCATATCTCAATAATCTGATTTATTTTATTCTAAGAGTGTCACATTGCAAGTTATGTATTCCTCATTTTTATGCATCTGTCTCCATCAGCATTGCCCGGAGTGAATCTCCCACACATGACTATTTCCCAGAATACAGCCCCTCCTTTACAGAATCTCCCACCTTCTAATCCTGTCTCAACTCATTGCTCAAAGGCTTTTTTGTATTGACAGGTGAATGCTTTTACACAGTGTACAAGAGATTATCTCTACAGTGATCGAATGCCACAAGACCCACCACCCCTTTGACTTAACATGTCTACTAATATTGTCATTGTTCAGGTCTTATTTTGGCAGCCACATTGTTGTGACGTCATTGGTATGGCTTCCCTGCCATCACTAGGAAACAGAATCTCACAGCAGACTCAGACAATCTTTCCACCTGCTTTGCCTGGATGTTCCCTGCACCATAGGTGCAGGGGTTGTATTACAGATGTGTCCATTGGGCCTGGGCTCCTGGCTATCCGTTGATCTCTGCATTACAATCAGTTGTGGTTTTCTATGGTGATCTCTGATGCAAAAAGAAGCATCCTTGATGAAGGGTGAGAGCTACACTTAGTTGTGAGTACAATTAGCAGTTTATAATTAGCAATTATAGTTCAATTTATAATTCAGTTAGGAATTGTGCCAGTCAGGTAAAATGGCAGCAGAGTGTTCTCCTCTAAGAGCTTTCTACCCTCACACAGTTTGAAGTGATACCACTTGGACTGGCAATGCTCCCCACAGAAGTTATCACAACTTTTATTCTAACTTGGTTTCCACAGTTAAGTGTTGACTTTTAATTTTAATTAATTTATTTATTTTTAATGTGTATGAGTATATGTGTGTCTGCACACCACATTCATACAGTGCCCACAAAGGCTCAAAAAAGATGTTTTTGATGGTTGTAAGCCAGCATGTAGGTGCTTTGAGTCCTCTAGAGGAACAGCCAGGGTTCTTAACTGCTGATCTGTCTCTCCAGCCCCAGAACTAACTTTTAAAACAAGTCCATAGCACTAAGGTGGTAACCAATACATACTCAAAGAAATACCTTAGATTCACAGTACTTTATGACAAAGCTGTGGTTCTTCAGATCAACAATGAGACACCAATTATTGTACATAGAAGCATAATGACAGACGCTTTGAACAAGAATTCAGGAAATAATATAATTCATTAATGTTGCAGATAGGGTATTATTATTTACAAAAATGCTAGTAATTAAGCCCAGCTTGGTAGCACACCCCTGTAATCCCAGCCTTTAGTAAGGCCAAGGCAGAATTGTTTTTAGTCCCTGACTGAACTGGCTGGTTCTGTGTAACAACTTGACACAAGTTAGAGTCATGAGAGAGGAAGGAGCTTCAGTTGAGAAAATGCCTTCATGAGATCATCTGTAAGGCATTTATCAATGGGGGAAGGGCCCCACCCAAGGTAGGTGGTGCCACCCCTAGACTGGAGGTCCTTGGTTCTATAACAAAGCAGGCTGAGGTAGCCATGGGAAGCAAGCTAGTAAGCAGCTCTCTTCTATTATTGCCTCTGCATTAACTCCTGCCTCTAGGTCTCAGCCCTGCTTGAGTTCTTGTCCTGACTTTGTCCAATGATAGACTATGATCTGGAAGTATAAGCTAAATAAAACCTTCTCCCAACTCCCAAACTTGCTTTTTTTTTTTTTTTTTTTTTGGTCATGGTGTTTTGTCGCAGCAATAAAACCCTAACTAAGACCCCGACCAACCTGGGCTGCACAGTTAGACCCTGGTTCAGACGATCAGATGTTAATAACCAAAAGGAAGACCACAAATAAATTTTATGTTGATAGCAAGGATGCATAGGTTTTATTTCTTTATTTCTTCCCTTTAAAACACCTTTGTCTGACAATCATTGAGGATATTTTCAGACCTATCTCCTATTCCCTGTAACTAGAAAAAGAAGTTAAGTGTGAAACATAACAAATCAGAGGGCACTAGGATCCCGAGACACCACTCTGAGGGTGGTTGCTGCCGAAGTAAATGTGCATATGTTCAGAAGGTATTCTGAGGTCCCAAGAAGAAATCCGGACTAAGCCCCACCGTACCATGGCTTCTCATCCATTCTTTAGTAAGAGCTATGCAGTCTGGCTCATTCGTTCAGTTTTAAACACTGGGCCCTTGTTTTTCAACCTATACTCCCATATTTAAGTAAAAGTGGAGAGGGGCGATAACCCCACCGTAACTCTTTCTATTTTTGCTTAAACCCCAATTCCCCATCATCTTCTAATTAGTGTACCACAAAGCTGTGTCTGCAAGCCAAGAGTGCTGTGTCCTGAGGCGCTGGGTAATGTCTTGCTTTCCAGACACCTGTGCAACACCAGTGGCCTTTTCCCACTCAAAGAACTCTGTGAAACTCAAACACAAGTTTTAAATTACTCAGCCTCCTCAACTCCTGATAGACACAGAGAAATAGTGAGGGAAGAGTCTGAGGCCATAGGAATAGAGCTAAAGCAGACACACAAACCAATAAATGCAAAGTGAGTTGCATGTCTGGGCCACTGTGGAGTCTTAAACCAGGCCTGTTGTGTTTTGATCTTACAGAAGCACATATGGCCTTCCATTAGCAGGTCTCAGAGCAGTGGGCCACGTTACCATACCATATGTGCCGAATGCAACAACAGGCCTGATTTATGGTGGTTGAGCACAGGCGTTTCCTTTGTATTTCATCTCCTTGTTATTTCAAGAGAAACGTGAGGGTAGATTTATTCTGCCATTACAAAGAAGCTTCCTAGAGATTGCTTGTTCAAAGTTGATGGTTTCCAGTAGGTGAAGGGGGTTCGTTTCCAACAAAAATAAAAACTCAGTGAGAGCTAGATTTTTCTCCCCATACCCCCAAAGTGGGAACACATTTACCCTCAACTCCACCCCCCATCCAGAACAATGGCAAAACAGCCAAAGCAAGAGCATTGTGGGAGCTCAGGACTTACATGCAGCCTCTCTGATGGTCTCTGCTCCTATCCTTACCCCAGCAGTAACTGCCCAGATGTAGCTGACCTTGTTGAGAAAAACCAGAAAACTCTAAAAGACGGCAAATAGCTCTATGATCGGCACCTCATTAGAAGAATTTAAGGACCTCCCCCCTGCAAGCAAAAGTTAATTGAGCAGTAGCACAATCAGAGGGGAAGTCACATGCAAAGAAAGGATTGGGCAATCCTGCCACAAAGGGGTTAAAAGGTATTAGAACATGATGCCACCACATACGGTATAAGCCTCTGCCAGCCCTCCTACTCTGAGCTTAGACGAACATTTATCTTGGGTGTCTCTGGGCCTTATCCTTATACTGCCAGGTCCTAGAGCAATCTGTACTTGCCTCATTATTCAGATAAACTACCCTGCAGCTCTAAAAACAAAGCAGACATTAGCCAAGTGGTTTCTCTTTGCTGAGTCTTCTCTGCTAGGTACGGAATGAAAGAATTCGCCTAGCTCTTAATTTGAATCAATCACTAGTTTAAAGCATACCACCCCACCCCAACCCCACCCCCCAAAAAAACAGTATTTTTTCCTCAGTTCCTACAAAGGTCTCTTCTGAAGAAACCTGATGGCTTTTAAATGGAGCTTGCCTATCGAACAATAAAAGTTGTTGCTGGTTGTTACACAGACATGCACACACGCGCACGAGCACACACACACACACAAGTGTGTATGTGTACACCTTCTCTAACAAATAACAGCTATGTTGAAATATGGGCTGGATCCAAATGTGAGTGACCAAATGCCATTGCAGAACAAGCTTTCTCTGGTTGCTGTGGACTACCAATATAGAAAGAACAAATTTCTTATTGGAATAGGAGGGACTCTTTCTAGGAATCATGGGAAAGAGATATATTTTGAGATTCCTTTCAATTTTTCATTAGATTTCCACTCCTCCTGTAAGTACCCTACTGACCCCTCACTTCTGTGATGGCTGGCTCCTCAGAAGATCTAGAGAAGCTAGAGGAAGCTCCTCGTTGGTAATAAAATCCACAGACCTTTAGGGGAGTCTTCATTATTTAGCTAACGAATCTCTGTCACTGGCCTGCCTTTCTTTGAAGCCGAGGAAGCAAGATCGTGCGTCACTGAATCATCTCCCGAGTCGCCGCACATAGAACTGTAGACAGTAGGTGTCCCAGTCTCACTTCCTGTTGCTGTGACAGAAGCAATTTATGACAGAGAATGTTTATGCTAGCTCATAATCCCAGGTTGCAGTCCTCCCTTCACTGGCCACAGGCCAACGGGATCTAAACAATGCCTGTTGCTAAAATTCCTTCCCTGTGGGAGACATGAATGACCCTTCTATGGTTTTAACAAGAAGCCTAAGTTCATCCTAGGAAACCAATGGGTTTATTAGGCTCACATATGAATCATGAATGCCGGGTTACTGACAGGAGTATAGGAGACCCCAAAGCAGCCACACTGGAAAGTCATCACCTAGCTTTCCCATAGCCACATACAGAGAGGTCCCTTCTAGTCTTCTCTGACCTAAACACTGGAAGACAAGCACAGTTAGGACAGAATTGTATACAAATGTTAGAGAAATGGTTGAACCCTCTGATGAGGGGTTCAGTGACACCTGCCCCCAACCACAGCTCTGCTGTGTTCTTTTACTGATCACAGTTGATTCAATGATGATAGTTGCAGTTTGGCTCTGAGGACATCACCTATAACAAACCCTCATTGAGATTCTCTTATCAAGGGGATTTTACATTGCATCAAGCTGACAGTTAAAACTATCACAGTAATGTTGTGTAACATTTCAATACATTATATTATGGTTATTTGCCACATTTCAAACCAAAGTCTCTAGCTGTTGACTCTGCTACAGAAAGATTGAAATTTTACATGGAGGTAAGTCACTTGCTAAAGTGATGGCCATGCAAACAGGAGGGCCTGATTTTGACCCCCAGCACCCTTGTGAAAGCCAGAACATGGTAGTATATGCTTGTAATCCCAGTGCTGGGGAGTCAGAGACAGGAGGATGACAGTCACTATGACCTACTGACCTGCTACCCTAGCCTAATCCACAAACCTCAGATACCAGAGAGAAACTGTCTCAAAAAAACAAGGTGAATGGATCCTGGAGAATGATACCCAAGGATGCTCTCTAGCCCCACACACGTGTACACATGAACACACGACACACAAACACAATACAGAAAGCAGTATGCTTCTTGGGTCTCTGAGTTTTGTGGTTTCTTTTAACATTTGCATTTTAAATCTTACTGAAATGGGGCTAGAGAAATAGGTCAGTGATTAAGGCCTTTTGTTGCATAATCATGAGGAGCAGAGGTAGATGCCGGAATGCACACAAGATAATCCAGATGTCCAGCACTAACCCAGCTCTGAGAAGGATGGAGACAGGAAGATGGCTGGGGCTCACTGGCTTTCAGCCTAGCCAAGAAAATATAAGGTCCAGGTTCAGGGAGGTACCCTATGTCAAAGGAATAGTCAGAGTGGCAGAAGAGGCCACCTGACACCTGCTTCCTGCCTTTGTGCATAAGTCTGTGAACACATCTATATAATAAATGCTATGCCTACACCATACAAAGAGAAACACAGACACACAGAGAGATGCGCACACACACACACACACACACACACACACACACACACACTAAAAAAAAAATACCTTAATCCTTTTTAAAAGAAAATTGTTTCTAAGAATATTCATAGACCTTGTAGGGGCTTTGGGGGATTTTCAATGTTTGGGGGATTGTTTTGTTTATTTGTTTGTTTTGTTTTGTTTTTATTGTTTATAGTTGTTGGTGGTGGTGGTGGTGGTTTTTCAATACAGGGTTTCTTTATGCAGCCCTGTGTGCCAGGAACTCACTCTGTAGACCAGGCTGGCTTTGAACTCAGAACTTGAACCTGCCTCTGCCTCCTGATTAAAAGTGTGCACCACTAATGCCCGGCAGTTCTTAGGTTTTAAGTTCTGACTGATCTTTCCATTGTGAACATGCCTCTTTTATAACTTGTAATCATTGTACATCTTGGTGGGGTGTGGGATGGTATCATATCCAGAGTAATTGGCCTTTCCACTTTGTGGTGGTTTGAGTATGAATGGTCCCCATAGGTTCTTATATTTAAGGACTCACTATTTGAAAGGATTAGAAGGTGTGTTGGAAGAAGTGAGTCTCTGGGGATGGGCTTTGAGGGTTCAAAAACCTAAGTTTGGCCAGTGGTTCTCTTTTCCTGCTGCCCAGGAATCTGGATGTAGAATTCTCAGCTCCTTTTCCAGTATTATGTCTGCCTGTCTGCTGTAAGGCAGCACCAAGTCAGTACTTTCTTTTATAAGCATTCCCATGGTCATGGATTTTCTTCACAGCAATAGAACATTGACTAAGACACACTTCTTAATGTTTGGAGCCTTCAAGCTTCCCTTTACAGTTCTTCACAAATACACAACAGGTCATGCTTGAGCTTGCATCCTACTTGGCTGTGGGCATTAGAACCTGCTAAGACATTCTTCTGTCTAAGAAAAGGAGCTGTGTGACAGAGGTCAAGAGTATAGCTTTAGACCTCAACTGAAGGCCAATGCCAACTTGGTCAATTGTTTTCCTATGTGACCTTATGGTAGTTTCCAACACTCTAAATTTGTTTTCTTGGTAGGATATGCTCCATGTTGAGAGAAATATTGTGGCTCTCTGAACACTCTTATCATAGCACCAATACAGAACAGACAAGTGCTAATCACTTTCTGAACCGACCCAAAAGCACTATGAACACAGTGAGTTACGTCACTCACCAAGGACCTGCCAGGCTCTTATTATGTTTCCAGAAACACCTTAAATTCAGGAGATAAAGCATGATGAGAAAAGAATCTATACTACATACATATCAGAGTTCTCAGATATACTAATCTATATCAGAGTTCATACTGAACAGTGAAGACAGGTAACCGGCCAACTAACAACTAACAAGTGGTCCATCCCCAACTATTACACCAATATGAACTTTTACACACCACAGAGAACAGCAGAGAGTGACTTGGGGCAGGAAGTAAGTCAGAGAATCACTGCTGAAATCATTTCAGAAGTTTGATGCTAAGTCCTCAAAGCTCCGCTGACTCTGAACAAATCAAGGATAGAAAGTAGGAAAACCTAAATGTAGACACACCCTTGGAACTTGCCATAAGGGAAAGCAGCCAGGGCAAAACGCAATAAGCGCATAAAACAAAGTAGATTGCTGGGCATGGAGCTAGAATGGCTCAGCCAACAAGAGAGTCCGATAAACTACAACAAACAGTTTCCATTTACTCTGCTATGCCCCTGAGGCCCTCAGAGCTCCCACTGATACTACTATTAGAACAATAGTAATGTTTAGTCTAGAGCAATGGTTCTCAGCCTCCCTAATGCTGCAACCCTTTAATGCAGTCCCTCAGGTTGTGGTAACACCCAACCATAAAATTATTTCATTGTTACTTCATGACTGTAATTTTGCTACTATTATGAATAGTAATGTAAATATCTGATATATAGAGTGTCTGATATGTGACCCCTGTGAAAAGATTGTTTCACCCCCCCCCCAAAGGGGTTGCAAGCTATAGCTCTAGATCCTAGAGATGCCTAAGTAATCATAATTCCTCCCAGAGCTGAGATCCTTGAGTACTTTGTTCAGAGCAACAGGAGTTTAAGCTTGCCTTCTACCCTACTACTTCTGCACCTCCAGGGACATAGGAGTATCTTCTTCTGTCTTTCCATAATGTCTCGCCAGTTCCTCCCATTTGCAGCACATATGTAGAAGCCATCTGGAAAGAGGATTTGAAAGTGTTTGTAGTCTTCTATACACACCCTTCCCGGGAATATACAGAAGAGCATGAAAGGGCATCAATGAAGCCAAGAGCCAAACATGACAACACTTCTCTCCTCAAATTTCTACTCTTATAAATCTTAGAAATCCAAGATAAAGAAAAGCTCCTTAGACGTGTTCTCAAAACTGTTTGGAACTAAAGGGGTGGATCATGATTAAAACATCCCAGAAATGATATGGGACAAGCTAAGGAGACAGTCAACAACATGAGCACCTCCTTTGCAGCCCATCTCTTTTCAACACCAAGCACAAAAAAAATCACCTAACCCTATCCACTCTCAATTGTAAATGACTGATAACAGTTTCATGAACAGCCAGTATAACATGCAAGAGAAATTAAGGAGTACTATCAACTAAAGTTTTCAAGTAAATGATGCTTAATATGCTGTATAGTCAGAAAAGATAAGCCTGTTCCTTAATTTATACAATCTAAACAGATGAATACAGTCAAAGTAAATGTCATACAGAAGATAATAAAATGATGAATCCAAAAAAAAATGTAGTGTGCAGGCTAACAGACAGTGGAGTTTCTGAAGCTCATTATTTGGACACTCTAGCCCCATATGGAAGAAGGCTATTCTGTGCTTTGTAGGATGGCCCATGGTTAACAACATCCCTAACCAGTAACTCTCCATCCTGTAAAATAATCAAAACCCTCCTCCAGGCATTGCCAACTATCTCCCAGGAAGCTATCTTTAACTCGAGCTGAGTTGACATGAATAAAGGAGCTGCCTAATGGAAGCAGAGAGAGAGAGAGATTAATCTCCGCAGATAAATCATGTACAAAGACATGAAGGCACAAACCATCAGAGAATGTGATGGAGAAAATGGAAGAGTATGAATCCAGGCAGCAGAAAGTATCTCATGTGCCGGACTAAAGGTTTACACATAACTGGGCGGTGCGAGGCCACTGCAGGATGTTGAGTAGGAGAGGGGCTTATCTCTATTTGCATTTTGGAAGCAATTCTCTGGTGACTGAGTGGATAATGGGATAAAGGCAGAGGAGATTAAAAGAAGGGAAAACAGGCTCCTGCCTAGTTGCCATGCTCTGCTCAGATAACAAACAGCAAAAAAGGTGAAATGAGGCATTTTGAAAGAGTGGGACTCAACAGGATGTAGAAGGTACCTGCAGGATTCAGGCTTGAAGCTAGGGGTGAATAAAGAAGGTTAGAACCAGGTCTTTCTCAGACATCCAAAGGGGAAGTTGTACATAGCTCAATGATACCAAGATGCCTAGCATGTTAAGTGTTTGTGCTGTGTGTGTGCATTCTATGTGCACATGTGTACTTGCTGCTGTGTGTACATTCTTTGTGCACATGTGTACTTGGTGCTGTGTGTGTGTACATTCTATGTGCACATGTGTACTTGGTACTCAAGAATCATTTGTGTGGGATGTCTAGGTTTCCACAGCAGGCCACATTTATGATGGAAGGAGAATACGGAAGACCTCCTGACAGACCTAGAAGATACCTAAGTTGGGGGAAGAGAAGGTCAAAGAAGAAAAGTCTTAACGTGATTCTGGAAAGAGCCATGGGACGTAAGCTATCATGGTCTGAATGCGGTGTTACCCACAAATTCACAAGCTGAGAGGCCGTTCTGAAAGGCCTCACAAGAGATTGTTTGCCCTTCCTGCTACACCTGGACAACCTGAGAGAGTTCAATCTGTAAACAAGGAAGCAGATCCCACCACACAGATACCACCTTGATCCTGGACTTCCCAAACTCCAGACTGTGAGAAATCAAATCCTGCTGTTAGCTGTCCTGTTTATGGTACTTCTTATGATGCCTATATGGTTTAAGACACAAGACATAGAAGAACAGCGTCAGAACAAAGAAAGCAAAATAAGACTGAACACTGACCATATAAGTGTGGTGATCAGGAGCCCTGGCAATATCAACAGGTCCAAGAATCTGACTCTGATGACAGGGGAGCAGACAGACAGGGAGACCACAAATTTCTGAAATGCAGACAATGTTTTCAAATCTGTAGCAAAGCTGGGCATGGTGGTACATGTACATTTAATTCCAGGACTCAGGAGGCAGAGGCAGGTGGATCTCTGTGAGATTGGGGCCATCTATGTAGTGAGTTTGAGCTAGCAAGTGTTGAATAGTGAGGCCCTGTCTTGGGAAATAATAATAATAATCTGCTGCACTATTTATTACGTTGGTGTTGAGACCAAGCATGTTTATAGGCTGAGTGAACGGGCCCAGAGAAGAAACAATTGGTAATGACTACTAGTTCTTGAGGAAAAGAGTGGCCATGAACAGTCCAGGTTAAGGAAGGAGTGAAAGAGTGGAAAAACCTCAGGACAGACATGGTGGTTTGAGTAAGTGTGTGCAGGTGATAAGGAGCTTACCTGCCCCTGAGAAGGAAAGCTTCCTGCACAGAGATCAAATGAGATGCTCTGAAGGGAAGAGCTAGGTTGGTGGGGGAGGCGAGGTCTAGGTAAAAGGGAAAGGCTTGGCTAAGCATCTCAAGAGATAGTAAGTTAGTACAAGAAATTTGGGGAAAAAAAAATCAGAAGCAGGGCTTTGAGGACAAACTTGAGAGCTGAACAGCCTTTTTCTGTTGGAGCCACTATTCAGAGACCCGAACTTTTGCTGGGTCACACTCGGCAGCTCAGATGGATATGAGAATGGAGGCGGGGGGGGGGGTGTTGCTCCAGTCTGTGGGTTTGAATAATTCTGGTGCAAGATCCAGAAAGGTGGGAACCAGACCACTAGTGAGATAACCAGCAGCTTGGTTAGGAAGGAGGGACACAAGAAATCTAAAGGACTGTGACAGAGGCAAGAGCCAGCGAGACCTGACAGATTCAAGAGGACCATAGACTGATGCCCTCCACTAGGGGCATGTCTGTGAGTGCCCAAACTCCAGTCCTCTGCAAGAGCAGGGTTTGTCTCTAACTGTTGAGCCACACTCCCATATACACACCTCCAGCCACAGATCTGCACCCCCCTACCCATCACCTCTTGAGTCTTTGCGACAGACAATACTGTCTCAAAATGTAATGAAAATGAAATGTCCCGAATGCTTCCAAGGCTGCGCGGGCAGTTCATACTTCTAGTCATCAGAATTCTTGGAATCCCCAAGTAAGTTCATCTATGTTACTATCAAGGTAAAAGAAGGAGAGAGAGAGAGACACAGAGAGAGAGAGAGACAGACAGAGAGAGAGACAGAGAGACAGAGAGACAGAGACAGAGAGACTGACTCAGAAGTCTAACCAGCCCATCTAAGTGCCAGTCATTTGAGCAGAATCGCTTTGGACCTTTGAGAGCAGCCAAGCATCAATAGCTGCCTAGTATACATCGCACCAGGCAACTGAGTTGCCCAAAATCCAGACCCACAAGATTTGGAGGGGGTTGATCTGAGATTGTCTCACACCAGCTGAGAATGTAGAAACAAGGTTGAGTCAGGTTTGAGGTGGGCCAGGTCAGTACCCTGGGAATGGACTGTCAAGGCTGAGCCATGGCAAGTCAGATGGCTGTGCTGAGAATGTGTGGGAGAAAATGACTACCAAGGGCTGGGGTGGCCGACTACGCAGGGTGAAATGATCGCTAATCACTTGGTGTTTTTACTCTGGAAAAAAAAAAAAAAAAGAAGTGGGGGAGCTCTACACATTATTCACTAGTGAGTCACCTCAGCTGCCACCATGATGCCTGGTGACACATAATTAGAAAACAAATGACAGATTAGTTTAATAATATTCATTAGCAACTAATGAAACTGACAGTGTTTCCTATTGAAAGCAACTTGGGCTGTTAGTTGATTTTAAGCAAATTATGCTCCTCCCTGTCCATGCTCCCTTTCCGCCTCCCTCCTCCCCCAAAACCTCCCCTCTCCCTCCTCCCCATATGCCTTTCAGCTAAATGAGAGGCTAGAGGTAAAGAGCAGGAGAGGATTGTAAGTGGGTCATAAAATAGGGCATAAAGGGTGAGCCGGTTGAGGGGAACAAAAGGAGGCATGATGAGAAAGCAAGGGAGGGGAAGAGGCTGGGGGAGGGACAGGGGTGTCCAGAGAGGAGGGGAAGAGGAGAGAACTGTGCTTCCCCTGTGGTCTTCAAACAAGCAGCTGTTGTCAAAAACAAACTTCCACTTGTCACAGCGAGGAAATGGTTAACAGAAAAAAAAAAATCAATGCTTCCTTTCAGGCATTGTTGTTCTTTTTCCCTTAAAAAAAAAAAATCTCCCCAGCAAGAATTTTTAACGATATGCAGAAATCATAGCTGTCTTGCTGAATTGGTGTAGGACTGACCCCCCTTGACAGTTCTTAAATTATTCAGCTATCAAGGGCCTGCTAAACATTAAATTAAGCATCCTCTCTCCCCTGTCCTAAACCATTAAGTTATGCAAATGCACAGATAATGGGGCATATGACAGCTGGAGGCATTAATCACGCAGCTCTGTCTCTGGGCCGTTGTTATGTGGAAACTGCATCTGCCAACAGACGGAACAGCCACAATTAGATCTCTTAATGGAACAGGGAGCTGCTACCTGGTCCTCCACGCAGCTCAGGTTGTAGACCTGGGAGTGAATGAGGCCCTTGAGAGAGCTTGTGAGCTCATCTTTTCTCTGCCCCTCCCCCCTCCTTAATACCTGCTCCTCCAATTGAAATGAAAAATTACCTGTAATTGTTATCATTTGCAAACAAAACCTGTCAGAAGATGAACCTGCTGTTTACAGCGGATGTTTTTGTTGCTCCCTGGGAAGGTTCTTTGGGGAATTTCCTTCATTTGTTTTTTTGGTTTTCTTTTTTTTTGGGTTTTGCTTTTTTGCTTTTAAACTAAGTCTCTTGTCTTTGAAGATGTAAAGACGCGGGCACTGCAGAGTGGTAACTACTGTCCCCTGAGAGCCTCCAAAGTGCCCCCATCAAAGAGGGGACAGACTGCCAGAAACACTCCCCTGCTTATCTGCAGATGCTTGTCAAAGAAAGCCCAACTGCTCTCCCAGGCTCCCCCACAGGAAGTCATGAATGAGAAGATAATGGAGACAGCTCATTATCTGCCAAGGAACTTTCACCTCCTTTGAGATTTATGACTTAACACACTCAATTTACAGCTGGTGGGGGTGTTAAGTCCAAGTTGTTAAGCATGGCTGAGATGGCCAACTGTTTTGTCTTCTCTTTTGCATATTACTCTATTATAAGAACGGGAGTTGGAGAGTTCCTGATCAGCTGACAGTTGTCATGCACACAGGACTTCAGTTGGCCCAACATCACTTTCCTAATGGCTTGCTGGCAACAGGACTGTTTCTGCACAGTACTTACACTGGAGGCTGAAGTTGGAGGCCATTACCCTCTCCATGCCTCAACAGCATTGCAACAGTTTCATGTCCTGACGTTTTTTGTTATGAAAAGTTATGTTCTTTGAACCTTTTTTTTTTGTGGAAACTATTGTTCTCAAATGAAGTCTGGACTAATCCCACTGGGTCCCTGGCAACATCTGTTCCATCAAACATCTGTCCTTCTTAAAATCAGGAGCAACCGTAGAGCTAACAATGAACTGAACCGTGTTTTCTCCTTCCCTTGAAAGGGCTCCAATGCTTTCAGAAAGTCTGCATATATTTATGAGCAAGAACCCGGGGCTGCCAAGAGGGCTGTGACAGTAGCCAGCAGCAGAAGCCAGCAGGTCCTGTTTCCCCCAGTGCTCGCAATCGCTGCTCTTTCAGACCAATTACCTCTAAGCAGGGCCAGTACCCCTCCAGCACAGGCCTCACCCCTGACCTTGAAAATACCTGGCTTGTGCAAAGAAGAATTCAGGCCAGCTCTTGAGAATCCCTCATTACTACTGAGGGGGAAACTCACCCCAAGACTTAACCTGGAAAGACTCAGGATTGTCACCTTCAGCATCTATAACAGTGTTTGTCTGTTAAGCCTTCTGGCCCTGGCATGCTTCCTTTTCCCAAATTTCCAAGCAATTCTTCTTCCTAAGAACCTTCTGGAAACTGGAAAAATAATCACAAGCTGGCCTGCATGTCTGATCTTTCAGATCCCATGTGGAGTGTAGTCCAAATGGCTACAGGACTGACTCCAGGGGTGTGTGTTACTGTTTTTCTAAACCATCTCCCCCACATAACAGAATGACCCAAATGCAAGTCTGCTTGGTGTTTCTGCATTTGATAGTTGTAGGGAGACGATGAGTCCCACAGGTATGTAGTGCAAATGGACCCTACCATCAAAGTTGAACCTGACAAGAACATACAGACCAAGAATCAGTAGTTCATAAGGAGGGAGTCTTAGCCTGGAGGTGGTGGCACATGCCTTCAGACCCAGCACTAGGGAGGCAGATGCAGGTAGATCTCTGAGTTCAAGGCCAGTCTGGTCTATAGAGTGAGTTCCAAGACAGCCAGGGCTACACAGATCTTTCCATGGAAGAGGTGGAAGGAGATACTTTTGCTCTTTCAAATCCTACCTGCAAAGGCACAGAGAGAATAGCATTCTCCCTGCAAAGATTCACAATTTCCACAAAAATGTTTGCTCCACAATCTTCCCCTTTAAGGGAGGCGTAGTCTAATGTCCTATAATATCACCCAACAATTTTGAGCTAACTCTCAATGATCTTGGGTTGGTTTTGTTTGTTTGTTTTGACCCTTTCATGTAGATCAGGCTAGCCTCAAACTCCTCACCTTCCTACCTCCACTTCCTCAGTGTTAGGATTGAAGACATAGACTAGTTTTATGTAGTACTTGACATTAAGCCCAAGGCTTCATGTATGCTAAGCCAGGAATCTGCCAGCTGAACTATAACCACAAGTTCAAGGAGCCTTGTTTTTAAAGTATAACACTTCGACCCTTGTAAAGTAGGGCTTGGGGGCCTGTATTTCCAATACTACATTGCCAGAGTTTAGTGCCAATAACCATACTTCAGGAGTTGGATCCTAAACAACTTTGTGATTGTTGTTTTGAAGTTTGGAAATAGGGTCTTGCTATCTAGCCCAGGCTGGCTCCCAACCTACAATCTTCTTACCTCCACCTCCCAAGTGCTGGGATCACAGCATGCATTGTGAGAAAACTCTATTAATTAAAGTCAAAGTCAAAGTCCACCATGACCTGACAGTCTCTGGGCTCAGAGCAATGTATGAGACTCCCTTTGTCCCAGGGTTTGTCCTTCTCTGATGTTGCCTGGGGAATTCTAAGCCCCCATACATGCCTTTACCTGAGGAATGTCATGTAGCCTCAATTATAATAGGACTAATTTCCTTTCTTCTGACAAAACCTGAGATTCCTGAAATGCTTCCCCATGCTAATGAGGCATTCCAGCCAATGCTCTTTGTCCGTCCTGGATGTCCCTACCCTCAATCCCACAAAACTTTATACTCCTTCAGTCACCCTAAGTGAACTTGATCTGCCTCCTGACAGCAGTCCTGGTGTGGTTTTTTACCATAAATACTCCCAGGGCTTCCAAATCCCCCCCTCCCCCAGCACAGGATTTGAATGACCTGTCTCTTTTGCCACCCCACTATTGACTGTCTGTCTGCTAAGTCTGTTACAACTCCTATGTTCAAGAACCCAACAATGGAGCAATGGCTTCTTTCTTCGTGGCAGAATTTTGCTCTTGATCAAGAGGGCCTGCTCCAAAGGACAGGCACTCAGAGACAGGAAGTGCACTTCGTTTTTATTCTAATACAGATACTGTCTTTCCCTCACTGGTTGGGTCAGGCCTCACTGTCTTTTGCGATTGTTTAGTATATAGGGCTGAAGAGATGGCTCAGGCATTAAAGGAAAAGCTCACAACAAAACGATGAGAGATTGGTTAGTATTAAAAGAATCAGCACAAAGGAAATGAAGAAGGAAGTTGGGGGAGGGGCTGGTCAATGCTTCTGGTCACCAGTGGGGCCTTTGTGTAAACTAAGGTTTTAGAGGGGTAGGGTCATGCATCTTAAAACATTTGCATAAAGCCTCACAAGATGGGATAGAAAAAGATTTTAGTTTCTTGTCATAAACACAAGTTTTAAAGTTTCTGATGGGGGAAGATTCAGATTTAAAGCTTCTTACAGGGAACTCTGGATTTTTCCATAGAGGCCAGATGTATCAAAACCTCTAATTCTCAAATGTTCTACTGTAGACATTGTTATGCTCATACTGACAAGTGTGACCTGATTCACATTCATGTTCCCTCCACTGTTACACACGTTTCCCTGGACTCTGTATGAGGTAGACACTGGGCAATTATTCTGAAACACAATATGTTCCTCAGAGGTAACATATATCTCACTTTAAAAGCACTGCAGGGACTTAAATCTAGATAGAGCAGCATTTCTCAACCTGCAAATGGAGATCCCTCTGTACTCAAACAACCCTTTCCTAAGACCATCAGAAAACACATATTTACATTACAATTCATAACGGTAGCAGAATTACAGTTATAAAGTAGCAAGGAAAATAATGTTATGGTTGGGGGTCACCACAACATGGGATACTGCACTAAAGGGCTGAGGCATTAGGAAGGCTGAGAACCACTGAGTTAGAGTCTAGAAGCAGGGAGATATAGTGGGTCTTGAGAATCTACACTGTACTGAAGGCCACCTGCCTCAGGGAAGCTATTAGCTTTGAAATGGAAAAAAAGAGGAAAAAGGAAAAGAGGACATGACTGTTCCTAAGTAGTTGAGGTGTTTATTGTAGATCTAAGGGAGAGCACAGGAAGAGGCATCTGGAATAGCCAGACTGAACATGACCGGCACACTAGATCATGTGAGGAGAGATGGGAACGGAGAGGAGAGAACTAGAAGCCAAGAAGTCAAGGTAACTGTGTCATATAGGAAGAAAAGCCAGGAACAGAAGTGTTCAGTCTAGTCCCTGCGCTGGAGAATTCAGGGTAATAGATAGGATAAGCCAGGTACTGATGCTGAGAGACTGGTGTCTGCTTTGATATGTTAATAGGCACCTCAGTTAGCCATTTGTTTGAAACCTAACAGCTTTTCCAGGTAATACTGTTGATCTCACAAAGCAAACCCAAGATGAGAAGTAGCTGCTAGGGAGACCACTGTCATAGCTTCATGGGTCTCTCCCGAGAGTCCATCCCAACATACATGATCCTATCACTTCCCAAACAGTAAGCATACTTTAACAGATAGCAGACTTCAAGTCTGCCATTTCCACGTGTGATGTAGGTCGATCACTCATAGGATGAGATCTTGTGTTCAATTTTCAGCAGCCTCAGTCCTGCAGCTAGAGCAGATAAGGTGCTCCGTTAGAGTACACTGACTCTCAGAAAACTTGCAAGTCACTGAGCTGGGGATTTAATTTCTGGGTATGTTCTTTCCTTACAGCATTGTGTCTAGAACTGTAGGATTCACCAACCAATGTGACCATATTCTCTCATTTTAAAAAGCTCAAAAACATCACGTAAAAAATGTCCTAGTAGTTTTCTGAGTAACAGGTTGTTTGAGAATAGCCAGCACATCTTCTGCATGAATGTCTACACAATCCATGCCATAGACCACCAGTGCACCAGCTGGCTGGAAGTACCACTAAAAGTCAAGGAATGTGACAGGATTGGAGCGTCTAGGGTGGAACTGCAACCATCTCTGTTGGCGATTGGTTCTAACGCTTTGATTCAATCGAGAATCTGCATCCAAATGCTAAAGGTCCTTGTCCCCTGGTGGTTTTTGATCAATCAATAAAGATGCCAACAGCCAATGGCTGGGCACAGGGCAGGGCACAGGGGAACGAGAGACATTGCCATGACTAGGGGAAGAATAATGGGATGCAGGAGCTGCAGAAGAGAAAAGCCAACCAGCCGAGTGAGAATTCAGATGGGTAGCAGGAAAAGGTTTAGGAGCGCCAGCCTTTGATGTAGCTAAGGCATTTAAAATTAACGTGTGTGTGTGTGTGTGTGTGTGTGTGTTTCCATTCTCAAATCCAGATAGTTCCTGGGCAGATGTGTTCATGAGATCCACAAGGGAGCCAAAGCAGAGTAGATAAAAACTCTAGTGACAGATTTCTATGTTCCTTTATGCCATGCCTGTTATCGGACAGGTTCTCTTGAAAGCAGACACTTTAGCACCCCAGCCAGGAAGTAGACTTTTCTCTGATAAGACCAAATATTTTGGTCATATGCCTGAACTAGAGCCAATTTTCTGAAGGGATGTACCAGGCCCACCTGATCTACCTAAGAATCAAGTTTTACACACATGCGTGTGTATGCACATACACAAACATCCACTCATACACACACACCCAAACACCCACACATGCACATATGAGCACATACACACAATCTCCAGACATCCAAGCAAGAAAAGGGCATGCAAACACAAACCCTAAATGTGATGTGGTATATCATACAGTGGAACATTACTAAGTCATGAAAAGTGAAGTACTGATGCATACTACACCACCAATAAACTGTCAATCTATTACACTAAATGAAGAATCCAAAGTAGACAAATCTATAAACAAACAAAAAGTATACTAATGGTTGCCAGCATGGCAAGAGAGAGAGAATAGGAGGGGTTTTAAGTGTAAAGTTTCTCTGGGGATGATGAAAATGCTCTGGAATAAATGTGAATGTACTGCTAGTCACTAGCATATATTTAAAACAGTGAGATTATTGTCGGTGGACTAAAATTTATAGTAATTTTTTTTCAAAGTAGCAAACATGATCTTCTACAGAAGCAGGCATTCAAGGAGTCTGTCTGCCAACTGAGCCCATGGACATCCCAGCTCCATAGGAAATGAATGTCTGTTAAATGTCAGATCACCCCCTAATTCCGGAAGCTTTGCCCTTTAGCCAGTATTCCATTGCTCACCAGTCCTCTGGGAATTTGGAAACTTATAGCAGGATTAAGGGGAGAGCAGAAAACCTTTCTTCTGCAGAATTTAGGGTCTCATGCCAGAGTTGTGAGTCACTAAGAGAAAATAGGATATGGGTCTCATGTATATTCTACCACAGTTAATCAGTGTATCTAAGGGTTCAACCAATTGCCAATGGAAATCACTCTATCTGTATTAGATGTATGCAGGCATTTCCTGCCATTATACCCTAAATAATATGACAGCTATTTAAATGATATTTGCATTATGTTAAGCATCATAAGTATTCTGAAGCTGATTCAAAATATACAGGAGGATTGCATTGGTCATATACAAATCCTATGTTATTTTGTATAAGACATTGGAGCACTTTGCATAAGGGAAGGATTCTAGAACAAATCCTTCTGTAGACATTGAGAGAACTTTGTATCTAACCTCCCATCCCTTTAAGGAGTGCCTCCTAGAGTGTGAAAAGTAACTCGTTGGCTTTTCATCTCTGTAGACTCCGAAGTCCATCATGATAAACAAGTCTTGCTAAACTTGACTGTTATCCCAGATGTACTCAGAATTCCGTGGCTAGCCCTGCCTTCTGCTACCTGTGGAGTCACTAGCAAGTCCCTCAAGTCATTTGAAGTTCAGTCTCTGTCCATCAAACAGAAGTAAAAACTGTTTTCTCTAAAGAATCAGAAGACTCAAAGAAGAGCCGGTGTGAAATACAGAGCACAGTGCCTACAACACAGGCAGCGCTTCACAACAACACATCCTTTTTCTCACAAATACATCATAAAGCAATCACAAAGAGAGGTAAGATACAACCTTCTGACTTTCAAATGTTGGCATGGTACTATAGCAATCACAGACTCTCAATATTTGAAAAATGCATGACTAAGTCAATGTCCCTCTTAACTCACATTTCAGCAACACAAATCTATGGTGTACAGTCCATGAAACACAGTGAGCAGAAATGACCCAATGTAGAAGATTTTCCATAAAATCCTCATGAACTAAAAATTAGTGTGGCTATAATCTGACTTACCTTTTTTCTTCCTTTCATCTTGAGATAGGATCTCTCACACAGCCTAGGCCTACTCACTATGTAGCCAAGGACAAACTTGAATTTATGATGCTCCTTCTTGTACCTCTAAAATTGTAGGACTAGGGAATTTTGGGAACTACCACACCCATTTACTTGCCACAAGAGAAGAAATTCAAGGCTTGGTGGATACGAGACAAGTAAGTACTCTACCAACCGAGCGCCATCACAGCCTATGCCTTGCTTTTAAAGAACTACATGTTCCAAATCTTTGCTTTGGGACACTGATGACAAGATGTTTTTTTAATGCAGGCAGATGGATGATCATAACACAGAAAGCATTAAAGCAGAGAGAACAATCAGGCTAGAGGCCAGAAAATAGCCTGGAGTACAGAAAGACAATTCTTATGAGACATACTGGTTAGGAGCTGGGAGTGTGGAAGCAGATGCCCCGGGTTTGATTCACACTCAGCCAAGTGTGATCTTAAGCAGATACTTAACCTCCTCGGGCCTCACTTTGCAGCCTGAGAACATATTCATAATGTGGTGAGGATTAGAGTTAATAAATGAAAAAATGTTCCAAGTAATGCTTAGATCCCAAGTTCTAATAAATACTGAATGCAACTATTTTTATAGTAATTATCTTTAGTGTTGAATCTTAAGATTTTTCAGTCCTGCTTAACCCTTCTCTTATTTAACAGTCCCTTAACCTATCATGTGAAATGGGAGCTGAGGGGGGGGAGGGGAATTATCCAAGAAACTCAAGCAATACAGAAAAGAATTACTGAAGATGTTTAATTCACAGAACAAGTATGAAACTCTCTTTTTTGTTGGTGTAAAAGGGGACTTCTAAAGCTCCGAGGCCAGCTCTTTATTCCTCAAAGGAAGCAGTTACTGTAATGATGTACTCTGAGCCAGGTGGCTAGTTAGCACTGTGCCTCACCACTGGAGCCATGAAATCTATTATGTTCCCTTCGGAGGGCAGTTTAAGGAGAAATTGATACATTTGTACAGAACACATTGGCCATGCTGGAAAGACTTTTTTCCCACATCTACACAATGATGACAAAATTGGACACATCTGAAAGGTTTGAGAAGTCCAGTTCTCAGCAAGAGAACCTAGCAACAGGTGTCAAGACACCCTTAAAGTGCCTGATGTGTGACCAGATTCACGTTCCTAAGTAGGGGGGGCTTGAAGGTGTTTCTGCTCGGTCATTTAAGTGTTTTAATAGAAGACTCCTGTCTCAAAATCTTACATAGAACCTGAATCCATCAGGAAAAATAATTTCTGGGACACACTGTGTTTAAAAAACAAAAACAAACAAGGATGTCAATTCCATGTACCTGCAGTGGGCCCAATATGTTTCAAAGAAACCTGCACACTCCATGAGTCCATTTGAGGCATTCAAATCCCCCCCCCCTCCACCCACAAGCTCAGGTATTAAGGCAGAGATCAGGAAAATCAGGATAGTACAATAGATGATCCATGCGATTATTGCCTGTAAGACTGGTTACTCTCTACGGTAGTGGTTCTTAGCCTTCTTAATGCTTCAACCCTTTAATATAGTCCCCCACATTGTGATGAACCCCAACCATAAAACTACTTTATTTATTTATTTATTTATTTATTTATTATTAGATAATTTCTTCATTTACATTTCAAGTGTTATCCTATAAGTCCCCTATACCCTCCCCCCGCCCTGCTCCCCTACCCACCCACTTCCACTACTTGGCCGTGGCATTCCCCTGTACTGGGGCATATAAACATTGTTAGACCAAGGGCCTTTCTTCCCCAATAATGGCCAATTAGGCCATCTTCTAATACATATGCTGCTAGAGACGTGAGCTCTGGGGGTTCTGATTAGTTCATATTGTTGTTCCATCTATAGTGTTGCAGACCCCTACAGCTCTTGGGTACTCCCTCTAGCTCCTACATTGGGGACCCTATGTTCTGCCCTATAGATGATTGTGAGCATCCACTTCTGTATTTGTCAGGGACTGTCAAAGCCTCCCAGGAGACAGCTATATCAGGGTCCTTTCAGCAATATCCTGCTGGCGTATGCAGTAGTGACTGCATTTGGTGGCTGATTATGTGATGGACCACCCGGGTGGGGCAATCTCTGGATGGTCCATCCTTTCATTTTAGCTCCAAACTTTGTCTCTGCACCTCCTTCCATGTATATTTTAATCCCTATTCTAGGGAGGAATGAAGTATCCACGCGTTGGTCTTTCTTGATTTTCTTGTGTTTTGGAAATTGTATCTTGGGTATACTAGGTTTCTGGGCTAATATCCACTTATCAGTGAGTGCATATTAAGTAACTTCTTTTGTGATTGGGTTCCTCACTCAGGATGATATCCTCCAGATACATCCATTTACTCAAGAATTTCATAAATTCATTGTTTTTAATAGCTGAGTAGTACTCCATTGTGTAAATGTACCACATTTTCTGTATCCATTCCTCTGTTGAGGGATATCTGGGTTCTTTCCAGCTTCTGGCTATTATAAATAAGGCTGCTATGAACATAGTGGAGCATGTGTCCTTGTTAAAAGTTGGAATATCTTCTGGGTATATGCCCAGGAGAGGTATTGCTGGATCTTTCGGTAGTACTATGTCCAGTTTTCTGACAAACCGCCAGACTGATTTTCAAAGTGGTTGTACCAGCTTGCAATCTCACCAGCAATGAAGGACTGTTCCTTTCTCCACATCCTTGTCAGCATCTGCTGTCACCTGAATTTTTGATCCTGCCATTCTGACTGGTGTGAGGTGGAATCTCAGGGTTGTTTTGATTTGCATTTCTCTGATGATTAAGGATTTCGAACATTTTTTAAGGTGCTTCTCAGCCCTTTGGCATTCTTCAGTTGAGAATTCTTTGTTTAGCTCTGTACCCCATTTTTAATGAGGTTATTTGAATTTCTGGAGTTCAGCTTCTTGAGCTCTTTGTAAACATAAAACTACTTTTGTTGCTACTTCATAACTATAATTTTGCTACAGTTATGAGTCAATGTAAATATCTGTGTTTTCCAATGGTCTTAGGTGACCCCTATGAAAGGGTTATTTGAATCCCAAAGGGTTGAGAACCACTGGCCTAAAGGGATATTTTATATTTATTATCACATACCATGTTCTAAACTACACTAAACTAAATAATGTTAATATTTTATTTGCTGGCCAATAAATGGGGGTCTCTTGTGGAGTATCAGCTAAATTCCAGGCACATTGATGAAACTGCATTCTCTCTCGACGTTCTAGTTGTCATTTAAGTAAGCAGGCAACCTCAAATGGCCTTCCTCCTTCTCACAATTTCCTGGGGGAGAGAAGGGCTGCTCTTCACCCTCTAAATTGTAACAGCTCTGTACTCCACAATAATATGCAAGTAACAACTCCCATTCTGTAGCAGCTTACAGTGCCAAATGTCCTATGGTGAGCAAAGTCATCACTTAGAAAGTAGGTTCTATACTGGCCCCTTCCCATAAAGAGTGGAGAAATCTAAGCTACACATATAACCAGAGGTCTACTAAGATGAAGTACTCTACTCGTTCAGTCAGTCAGTCATGATAAAGATTTATAATAAAGTATCTTCTGTGTGTAAGAACTTCTACAGATTTCCCAGGGTTCCCATAACCTTGGTGATCAGACTCATATCAGCACCTTGACTATGTGTGTCCTTCTACTATCTCAGATGTCAGGTTATTCATATCATTGGGACATGGCCTTGCCCCTCCCTTTCTTCAATTCTGCTTACTTAAGAGTGAGTGCTCCCTCTCTCTTCATCTCCCTCTCCATGTCCCTCTCACCTTCTCTCTCTTTCTGTTATCTGTGTGTCTGTCTGCCTATGGGTCTGTGCACTATGTGTGAATGTGTGTATATGTTCATGTGTATATGCACATGAAGAATCTCTTATGAACTACTTAACAAAGCTTCATTCAGGTGCTAAGTTTTAACAACCAGTCTGTGTGTAGCTTTCTGTTGCTCTGTTGCTTTGAACTCACGATAACACAGAACATCATGGCAGAGGGCACCCGTTTGCTTCCAAGTTAGGGATGCTCCAGTAACCTAACTCCTTCCCAGTAAGCCACACATCCCAAAGAACTTCTCACTCTCAGATACATTGCAGGCTGGAAACCGAGTCCTTGCTACACTGGCCTTCTGAGAACACTCCAGATTAAAACCTACAGCACAATTAATAAGCATGAAAGACTTGCCTTGTCAAGTCAGCTGTCACGGTGTGTGATTAGACACCCTGCTACAATTATAGATTTACTCATCTGACTCTCCCAAAAGATTCAAATACCTTCTGTGCCCATCATGTCTGTTAAATAATAAATTTAGTAGGCTAATATTTTCCTATACTTATTTGAATTCAAAATGCTGAGGGCCATAATGATAGCATTAAAAGCCACTAGGGAGATAATAGCAGAATCATAAGCCACAAAAAAAAGAAATTGAACAGAGAAAACACTAAAATATATATATATATATATATATATATATATATATATATATATATATATATATATATTATACTTAGTAAAATCAGAAAAATGACAGTAGGTTGGATTAGAGAAATGAGTAATCAACTAATTTCAGCTCTTCTGGCTTTAGGATTGCCGGAAAAATATAACCAGGATTGAAGCTCATTTTGAGCCATCTCTTCAAAACTTAGTACCAGCCAAAAGCTACAGATTAAGCTAAGTCTCTCCTGGCTTCTCTAAATTTGTATCCAGACAAATTGCAAACATCACACTATCCAGTGGTCACTGTGAGTCTGCTTTGAACAGGCTGATTGATTTTTATAATGTTCCAGGCAATTTCAAGTTGTCAGTAAGAACTAATTTTGTCTCGTTAGTGCCTTCACTCTTGGCAGCTCCATGACCACTTATTGGTTTTTTTGTCTTCATGTTCATTTTCTTTTGCTAATTCTAAAGCTTTTCCCCAATCTCCAGCCACATTCAAGAGTCTGAAGCTGTAATCAGAGTTGCCCCACCTCTGGCACAATTACAGGTAAAAATATCAGCTCTTTTCATGGGCTCCAAAGTTGAGCCCTTAAGTCCCATGCCCTGGAAAACCTTCCTCCCAACCAAACCCCATTAGGTCCTGTAATGCTGTATTACTTAATCAATCCAGCAACTCCATATCTGAAGTCTTCAGTGGAGCTGATATTAAACCAACTTGTCAATCTGTAATTGCTGGGTGCCACGCTCCACTCCTCATCTTGTGCAGCTGGAAAGCTAAAGCTGGCACTGACTCGACCTCTCTAGAATGATCTCCACGACATCCGAAGTAGAAAGATCATGAACCTTCCCTCAGGAGCCATGGGGCAGGTGAGCCTCAGTTATGTGAGATGCCAACTTGTACCTTATATTATGGTGCATATCCATAGTAGGACTTACATGCTCAGAATTAAATCTTTGTCATTAAGAAGACATAGCTAATTACCCCATTTGTATATCACACATACTTCTCAGACAGTAGACACTACTGTGAAATGTATACTAAGTATAAAGACTAATGCATACCTTGCCAAATTGTATAAATAAATGTTCTTCCCCCCACCACTGACTGTGTTTTAGGAGGGTGGGATGATAGATCAGGTTATGTACAGGACCCATTCCCCATGTGAATACTAGGAGACCAGCATTACTCTTCAGATAGACCACCAAGATGAGAAAGCTATGTTTCTGCCCATGAGGAACTGAGAGATCAGCTGAGGTCTGTTGGATCCTGCTAATTTAAGATCGGAGTCTACCAGTGTCCAGATAGCCTTCTGAGGCACAAAATGGGTGGAGACTCCTTTTACCAGCAAGCCTTCTCCTTCTCTGACCTTGTCTGGGGAGCCCAAAACCCCTATACCCTCTACCTGCAGAATGTCATGTAGCCTTGGTGAAATTACAGGTCCAACTCCCACCCACCTAGAAAGACTTGTTCAGCAAGCACCTGAGATTCCTGGAGCACCTCCTCATGCTAATGACACATCTCAGTACCTTAGCTTTCAGCCAATGACCTTAGCCTACCTGGATATTCCTAAAATTATATAGCCTTTGCCTAAAGAGCTGTAAGACTGAGGCCTTTGGAGAAGGCCTTCTCTTTCCACCCTCTTGTCCCTGCCACTCCCTCCCAGTCAGACTGGGATCCTGCAGAACTCTACCCATTCTGGATTCAGCTTTATCCTTCCAGCCCTGTGTGTGGTGGTACCTGGACATCCTGAGAGGAAGGAAGCAGAAGACGGAAAACCACAGCTGGACCACAGAAGTCCTAAAATCTGACAGTGACATAAAAAATAAAATAAAATAAAAATGTTGTCTCAAAGAGTTCACAGCATAGACATGCACTGATACTCCTGCAGGTTGCTCTCAGGGTAAGTCTCACAGAGGAGACAGGATGAGTTGAGAAGAAAGGTGTACGCAGTGGAGAAGTATCCTGCAGAGAAAACTGGAAGAAGGGAGCCACTGGGAATGCAGGCCTGCAGCACCCTCCCCTGCCTGGGAGTGCAGGGGAGGAAGGCAGAGAAAGGAGTCTAGTTGTCATCTGTGCTGGCTCTCTCATCTCAGGCAGGAACCAACTTAAAGGAGACTGACTCATTTAAGCTCACAGTATGAGAGGATACAGTCCATCAGGGCAGAAAATACACAGTTCCTGGCAACTCCACTGTGGCAAGTGTATGCAGCTTGCTTACATCTAGTCAGGCAGAGAACCAAGATCCAAGGCTGGGCACATCCCCTGGTCCCCAACAACTCACTTCCTGAAGCCAGGCACCACTTTCTAAATGTCCTACAAACCATGCTGCCAGCTGGGGCCAAAGGTTCAAATACGTGAGTGTATGAAGAAATATTCCATGTCCAAAGCATAGCACTGCCATGTCTCTTTAAGAACATAATCAAGATGACCAGAGCATTGTATCCAACTTGACTCAACTCTGAACAAGTTCCTTCTCACCCTAGTTTCCTGATCTTGCCTTATACTTAAAGGATTTTCTCAATAAAACTTCTTTTCCTGGCCCATTAGTATGCGTATTTCAGAGACACTTGCTCAAAGGTGTCCATTTCTGCTCTATTCATAATAGCCAGAAATTAGAAACAACCTAGTCAGTGGATGGATTGATAAATGTACTGGCTAGTTTTTTGTGTCAACTTGACACAGCTAGGTTATCACAGAGAAAGGAGCTTCAGTTGGAAAAGTGCCTCCATGAGATCCAGCTGTGGGATATTTTCTCAATTAGTGATCAAGGGGGAAAGGCCCCTTGTGGGTGGGATCATCTCTGGGCTAGCAATCTTGGGTTCTATAAGAGAGCAGGCTGAGCAAGCCAGGGAAAGCAAGCCAATAAAGAACATCCCTCCATGGCTTCTGCATCAGCTCCTTCTTTCTGACTTGGTTGAGTTCCAGTCCTGACTTCCTTGGGTGATGAACAGCTGTATGGAAGTGTAAGCCGAATAAACCCTTTCCTCCCCAACTGCTTCTTGGTCATGATGTTTTGTCCAGGAACAGAAACCTTGACTAAGACAATAAAGAATATGTGCTATGGAAAGGAGCCATCTTGGGTCCCGGATCCCTCAGAGAGCAGTCTGAACAGGTCAGCTCACAGACTGTGAAGGGTGAGTGAGCAGACTGCAGAAGTGACACAGCTTCTGGGACAGCAGAAGCAACACAGCTTCTGGGACAGACCCCATTTGGGGCTCTAGACATCCGGGCACCTTTCCCGCCAGAGGAGAGTTGTCCTCCTGGGGGGGGGGGGGGGGCTTTGCCTACTGGAGCTCCTGAGGGAGCCATCTTGTGTCCCAGGTCCCTCAGAGACCAGTCTGCGCAGGTGAGAGTGCAGACTGCACAGGTGAGAGTGCGGACAGCTTCTGGGACAGACCAATTGTCGGGCTCCAGGTCTCTGCCTGCAGAAGCAGGTGAGAGAACCATCTTGTGTCTTGGGTTCCTTGGAGACCAGTCTGTGCAGGTGAGCACACAGACTGCAGAGGCAACCCATCTTCTGGGACAGGCCATGTTTCGGGCCTTCATCTTCAGCCAGTAGGCAGGTCTGAAGGCCAGACCTCTGTGCACACACACACACACACACACACACACACACACCAGCAATAGGAGAGCTTGCCTGAAGAAAGTACTCTGACCACTGAGACTCAGAAAAGAGCTGGACTCCCAGGACAGCTGAAAAAAGCTAACAGAATCACAGGAGGAACAGGCTCCAGCCAGAGACAACTATAACAACTAACACCAGAGATTACCAGATGGTGAAAAACAAATGTAAGAATCTTAGCAACAAGCTGGGCGTGGTGGCACATGCCTTTAATCCCAGCACTTGGGAGGCAGAGGCAGGCAGATTTCTGAGTTCAAGGCCAGCATGGTCTACAAAGTGAGTTCCAGGACAGCCAGAGCTATACAGAGAAACCCTGTCTCGAAAAACCAAAAAGAAGAAGAAGAAGAAGAAGAAGAAGAAGAAGAAGAAGAAGAAGAAGGAGGAGGAGGAGGAGGAGGAGGAGGAGGAGGAGNAGAAGAAGAAGAAGAAGAAGAAGAAGAAGAAGAAGAAGAAGAAGAAGAAGAAGAAGAAGAAGAAGAAGAATCTTACCAACAGAAACCAAGATTGCTCACCATCATCAGAACCCAGCACTCCCACCAGAGCCAGTCCTGGTTACCCAAATACACCCGAAAAGCAAGATTCGGATTCAAAATCCTATCTCATGATGCTGGTAGAGGACCTTAAGAAGGGCATTAATAAGTCACTTAAATAAATACAGGAAAATACTGCTAAACAGGTAGAAGCCCTTAAAGAATCACAGAAAAACACTGCTAAACAGGGAGAAGTCCTTAAAAAGGGAAACACAAAAATCCCTTAAAGAATTACAGGAAAACACAAACAAACAGGCAACAGAATTAAACAAATTATCCAAGACCTAAAAAGGAAAGTAGAAACAATAAAGAAAACCCAAAGAAAGACAATTCTGGAGATAGAAACCCTAGGAAAGAAATCAGGAACCATAAGTGTGAGCATCAGCAAGGGAATACAAGAGATGGAAGAGAGAATCTCAGGTGCAGAACATTCCATAGAGAACATGGGCACAACAATAAAAGAAAATGCAAAATGCAAAAAGATCCTAACTCAATACATCCAGGAAACCCAGGACACAATGAGAAGACCAAACCTATGGATAATAGGGGTAGATGAGAACGAAGATTCTCAACTTAAAGGGCCGGCAAATATCTTCAACAAAATTATAGAAGCAAACTTCCCATACCTAAAGAAAGAGATGCCCATGAACATACAAGAAGCCTACAGAATTCCAAATAGATTGGACCAGAAAAGAAATTCCTCCCAACACATAATAATCAGAACAACAAATGCACTAAATAAAGACAGAATATTAAAAGCAGTAAGGGAAAAAGGTCAAGTAACATATAAAAGCAGGCCTATTAGAATTACACCAGACTTCTCACCAGAGACCATGAAAGCCAGAAGATCCTGGGCAGATGTTATACAGACACTAAGAGAACACAAATGCCAGCCCAGGCTGCTATAACCAGCAAAACTGTCAATTACCATAGATGGAGAAACAAAAGTATTTAATGACAAAACCAAATTCACATAATATCTTTCCATGAATCCAGCCCTTCAAAGGATAATAAAGGGAAAACACCAACACAAGGATGGAAACTACACCCTAGAAAAAGCAAAAAAAGTAATCCTTCAACAAACCTAAAAGAAGACAGCCGCAAGAACAGAATCCCAACTTTAACAACAAAAATAACAGGAAGCAACAATTACTTTTTTTTTATTTCTCTTAACATCAATGGACTCAATTCCCCAATAAAAAGACATAAACTAATAGACTGGCTACACAAACAGGACCCAACATTTTGCTGCTTACAGGAAACCCACCTCAGGGAAAAAGACAGACACTACCTCAGAATGAAAGGCTGGAAAACAATTCTCCAAGCAAATGGTCCAAAGAAACAAGCTGGAGTAGCCATTATAATATCGAATAAAATTGACTTTCAACCCAAAGTTATAAAAAAAAAAAAAAGACAAGGAGGGGCACTTCATACTCATAAAAGGTAAAATCAACCAAGACAAATTCTCCAATTCTGAGTATCTATGTTCCAAATACAAAGGCAGCTATGTTCATTAAAGAAACTATAGTGAAGCTCAAAGCACACATTGCACCTCAAACAATAATATGGGAGACTTCAACATCCCACTCTCACCATTGGACAGATCCTGGAAACAGAAACTAAACAGAGACACATAGACACTAACAGAAGTTATGAAACAAATGGATTTAATAGATTTCTACAGAACATTTTATTCTAAAACAGAAGAATATACCTTCTTCTCAGCACCACATGGTACCTCCTCCAAAATTGATCATATAATTGGTCACAAAACAGGCCTCCACAGATACAAAAATATTGAAATTGTCTCATGCATCCTATCTGACCACCATGGACTAAAGTTGGTCTTCAATAACAACATAAATAATAGACAGCCAACATTCATGTGGAAACTGAACAACACTCTACTCAATGATTCCTTGGTCAAGGAAGAAATAAAGAAAGAAATTAAAGACTTTCTAGAGTTTAATGAAAATGAAGCCACAACATACCCAAACTTATGGGACACAATGAAGGGAGTCCTAAGAGGAAAACTCATAACTCTGAGTGCCTCCAAAAAGAAACTAGAGAGAGCATACACTAGCAGCCTGACAGCACACCTAGAAGCAAATTCATCCAAGAGGAGTAGGCAGCAGGAAATAATCAAACTTAGGGCTGAAATCAACCAAGTGGAAACAAAAAGAACTTATTCAAAGAATCAACTAACCAGGAGCTGGTTCTTTGAGAAAATCAACAACATAGATAAACCCTTAGCCAGACTAACTAGAGGGCACAGGGACAGTATTCTAATTAACAAAATCAGAAATAAAAAAGGAGACATAACAACAGAACCTGAGGAAATCCAAAACATTATCAGATCCTACTACAAAAATCTATACTCAACTAAACTGGAAAACCGAGATGAAATGGACAGCTTCCTACACATATACCAGGTACCAAAGTTAAATCAGGATCAGTTTAACGATCTAAATAGTCCCATTTCCCCTAAAGAAATAGAAGCAGTCATCAATTGTCTCCCAACCAAAAAAGGCCAGGACCAGATAGGTTTAGTGCAGAGTTCTATCAGACCTTCAGAGAAGACCTAATTCCAACTCTCCTCAAACTATTCCACAAAATAGAAACAGAAGGTACGCTACCCAATTCATTCTATGAAGCCACAATTACTCTGATACCTAAACCACACAAAGATCCAACAAAAAAGAGAACTTCAGACCAATTTCCCTTTTGAATATCGATGCAAAAATAATCAATAAAATCTTCACAAACTGAATCCAAGAACAAGTCAAAACGATCATCCGACACGACCAAGTAGGCTTCATCCCAGGGATGCAGGGATGGTTTAATATACGGAAATCCATCAACATAATCCACTATATGAACAAACTCAAAGACAAAAACTACATGATCATCTTGTTAGATGCTGAGAAAGCATTAGACAAAATCCAACACCCTTTCATGGTAAAAGTCTTGGAAAGATCAGGAATTCAAGGTTTATACCTAAACATAATAAAAGCAATCTACAGCAAACCAGTAGCCAACATCAAACTAAATGGAGAGAAACTAGAAGCAATCCCACTAAAATCAGGGACTAGACAAGGCTGCCTACTTTCTCCCTACCTATTCAATATAGTACTTAAAGTTCTAGCCAGAGCAATTGGACAACAATAGCAGATCAAGGGGATACAAATTGGAAAGGAAGAAGTCAAAATATCACTATTTGCAGATGATATGATAGTATATATAAGGGACCCCAAAAAGTCCACCAGAGAACTCCTAAACCTGATAAACAGCTTCAGTACAGTAGCTGAATATAAAATTAACTCAAACAAATCAATGGCCTTTCTCTACACAAAGGATAAACAGGCTGAGAAAAAAGTTAGGGAAACAACACCCTTCACAATAGTCACAAACAATATAAAATACTTTGGTGTGACTCTAACTAAGGAAGTGAAAGATCTATATGACAAGAACTTCAAGTCTCTGAAGAAAGAAATTGAAGAAGATCTCAGAAGATGGAAAGATCTCCCATGCTCATGGATTGGCAGGATTAATATAGTCAAAATGGCTATCCTGCCGAAAGCAATCTACAGATTCAATGCAATCCCCATCAAAATTCCAACTCAATTCTTCACTGAGTTAGAAAGGGCAATTTTCAAATTCATCTGGAATAATAAAAAAACCTAGGATAGCAAAAACTATTCTCAACAATAAAAGAACCCCTGGGGGAATCACCATGCCAGACATTAAGCTGTACTACAGAGCAATTGTGATAAAAACTGCATGGTACTGGTACAGCGGCAGACATGTAGATCAGTGGAATAGAATTGAAGACCCAGAAATGAATCCACTCAGGTATGGTCACTTGATCTTTGACAAGGGAGCTAAAACTGTCCAGTGGAAAAAAAGACAGCATTTTCAACAAATGGTGCTGGCACAACTGGCAGTTATCATGTAGAAGAATACAAATTGATCCATTCTTATCTCCTGTACAAAGCTCAAGTCTAAGTGGATCAAAGACCTCCACATAAAACCAGAGACACTGAAATTTATAGAGGAGAAAGTTGGGAAAACCCTCGAAGATATGGGCACAGGGGAAAAATCCTAAACAGAACAGCAATGGCTTGTGCTGTAAGATCAAGAATTGACAAATGGAACCTTATAAAATTCCAAAGCTTTTGTAAGGCAAAAGACACTGTCAGCAAGACAAAAAGGCCACCGACACATTGGGAAAGGATTCTTACCAATCCTAAATCCGATAGGGGACTAATATCCAATATATACAAAGAGCTCAAGGAGCTGGACTCCAGAAAATCAAATAACCCCATTTAAAAAATGGGGACAACAATACAAACTAACCAGTACCCCCAGAGCTCGTGTCTCTAGTTGCATATGTAGCAGAAGATGGCCTAGTCGGCCATTAATGGGAAGAGAAGCCCCTTAGTCTTACAAACTTTATATGCCCCAGTATAGGGGAATGCCAGGGCCAAGAAGTGGGAGTGGGCAGTTAGGGGAGCAGGGTGGGGGAGGGTATAGGGAACTTTCGGGATAGCATTTGAAAGGTAAATAAAGAAAATATCTTTTAAAAATGGGGTACAGAGCTAAACGAAGAATTCTCAACTAAGGAATACTGAATGGCTGAGAAGCACCTAAAAAAAAATCATCCTTAATCATCAGGGAAATGTGAATCAAAACAACCTTGAGATTCCACCTCACACCAGTCAGAATGGCTAAGATCAAAAATTCAAGTGACAGCAGATGCTGGAGAGGATGTGGAGAAAGAGGAACACTCCTCCATTGCTGGTGGGATTGCAAGCTTGTACAACTACTCTGAAAGTCAGTCTGGCAGTTCCTCAGGAAATTGGACATAGTACTACTGGAAGATCCATCAATACCTCTACTGGGCATATACCCAGAAAATGTTCCAACTGGGAATAAGAACACATGCTCCACTGTGTTCATAGCAGCCTTATTTATAATAGCCAGAAGCTGGAAAGTACCCAGATGTCCCTCAACAGAGGAATGGATACAGAAAATGTAGTACATTTACACAATGGAGTACTACTCTGCCATTATAAACAATGAATTTATGAAATTCTTGGGCAAATGGATGTATCTGGAGGATATAATCCTTAGTGAGGTAACCCAATCACAAAAGAAGTCACTAGATATGCACTCACTGATAAGCAGATATTAGCCCAGAATCTTAGTATGCCCAAGATACAATTTGCAAAACACAAGAAAATCAAGAAGGATTTCATTCCTCCTTAGAATAGGGAACAAAATACCCATGAAAGGAGTTACAGAGACAAAGTTTGGAGCTAAGACAAAAGGATGGACTAAGCAGAGACTACCCCACCCAGGGATCAATCCCATAATCAGTCACCAAACCCAGACACTATTGCATATGCCAGCAAGAGTTTGCTGAAGGGACCCTGATATAGCTGTCTCATATGAGGCTATGCCAGTGCCTGGCAAATACAGAAGTGGATGTTCACAGTCATCTATATATGATGGAACAAAGGGCCCCCAATGGAGAAGCTAGAGAAATTACCCAAGGAACTGAAGCTATAGAAATTACCCAAGGAACTGCAACCCTATAGGTGGAACAGCAATATGAACTAACCAGTACCCCCAGAGCTCGTGTCTCTAGCTGCATATGTTGCAGAAGATGGCCTAGTCGGCCATCATTGGGAAGGGAGGCCCCTTAGTATTGCAAACTTTATATGCCCCAATACAGGGGACCACCAGGGCCAAGAAGTGGGAGTGGGTGGGTAGGGGAGCTGGGCGGGGTGGGGTATAGGGAACTTTTGGGATAGCATTTGAAATGCTATAAATTAAGAAAATATCTAATAAAAAAGTGAAAAAAAGAATATGCGCTATGTTTATACAATGGAATATGAACTCACAGTAACTGAGGCCGCATGTACATGACCCGCACAGGTCTGCACCAGAGTCCTAGAGATGAAAGAAGTGAACATACACCCTAACCCAGAACCTATCTCCAACTAATTGCCACTTGCAAATTAATTTTCTCCAAGGAGTCTCACTGGGGAAAAAAAAAAAAAAAAACTCTTAAGGGGAAGCCCATGCCCAACAGTAATGGCATCTGTAAGAGTCTTGATATCATAATCTTAAGTTAGGACTTTTTTTTTAACTTTACACATCGTGTGTATGTGTGTGCGACATACATACATACATACATACATACATACATACATACATACATACATATTGGCTTCTGGTTTTACATTTTTATGGAATTCCTGTGTATGGAAACGTGTGTCTCTGTGTGTTTGTATTTATTAAATTTTTCCTTTGGCTCCTTTTCTTCTTTGTTTTGTCCTATCCTAATTTGTTTGTTTCTGTTTTATTTTCTCATGTTTTATTTTTATTTCTTAAATGCCTGTTGATTTTCTAACAACAAACAGAAAGGGTGTGGATCTAGATGGGAGTGGAGGTGGGAAGGAGGGGAAACCATAATCAGAATATATTATATGGAAAAAGGCATTTTCGATTTTTTTAAAGTGTGCCCAAATCTTTTTCAAAACCCATTGTTGGTTCTCCCAACTCAGGTGTATGTCTTGGGACCAGGAAACTCTCTCTTGAGGTGAGATGAATAGAAACAACACCCTCATCTCCCAATTCCAGTGAGAAGCCAGAAGCTTAACTTCAGGGATAATTTGCTTCATCATAAAATTACTTCCCACCATAAGAGAGAAGCTTGCTTATGTTTTAGGTAAACCCATTAAGAAACACGGATGGAGAGCCTGTGACTGCTCTCATCTCGTCCTCTAAAAGCCCTACTCCCCAGCTGGACAGAGTCAGATCTGACTTCATTCTGACCTCTCTCTCTCTCTTCCATATTGCAATTGCCTGAGTAAAATCGCCATGGCCTGTTTGACTTGGTTGTATTAGCAACTTTCTCTTCGGTATGACAAAAGACCTGTGTGAGGTTGGGGTGGGGCACCAAATAAGAAAGGGACTGTTTTGGTTCAAAGTTCAAGGGTTCATTCCTCAAGGTAGGGAGGTCATGGTACAGAAGTATGAGGCCTTTAGTCACACTGTATCTATAGTCAGGAAGCAATGAGATGAACGCTGGTGTTCCGTGCCTACTCTCCGTGTTATTCTGTCTGTTACTCCATCCCATGGAATGGTGCCACACACATTTAGAATAGGTCTTCCCTCCTCAATTAAACCAACACTGAAACTCTCAGAGACTTGCCCCAAAGTCTGTCTCCTAGGTGATTCTAGATCCTGCTGAGCTAATGTTGCTAACCATCACACTAAAGAATTTCTTGATTTGAGGGAAATATCCCCCCCTGGTTAGGCTCTGCATTCAGCTATCTCATTACCATCTCCCCACATAGCAAAAACTGCCTGCAAGCCTCTCAAATGATCTCCCAATGGCAAATTCAAAGGTTCTATTTTACTAGGCCCTCAGAGCTTAGCACAACTGATTTCATGCTTTCTGCATCTTTCTAACCTTACAACCCAGCACGGTGGCACCAACACCTGCCAAAAGAGGAACAAGAACTTTGTCCATAGTTCCAGAAAAGGAACTAAATGACTAACCTTATTTTTTGGTTTCTGTAGTTCTGTTTCATGCTAACTGAAGTATGGAAACCAGAATTTGAGTTTTGTGGATAAAAGACAAAGAACGGGCAAGGTGGAGCATGCTGGAGATGACTCCTGTCTGCTGCCACCCAGCACAGACAGGGTGGAAGACACCAGGGACCACCAAGATGAACAAGTGGGTGATGGAGAGATGGGAGAGAAAGAATCAGAATGGTGTGTGCATAGTGAAACAGACCTGGAGACTGGGGGTGGTGAGGAGCAGCCTGTTGTGAGTAGCCTGCACTGCCATCTGAGGCCATGGGTAGGTTCTAGACGATGCTGCCACCAATTGCCTTGTCTGGGTCTGGGTTCATGGCTCATGTCTGAAAGGCCAAGAAGATGTCCCTGGTCTGGTCTGCTGCCTGGAGCCATGTTGATGTCCGAGAGCTGGGCCCACAGGCATCTGGACATTACCTGCTCACACTGAACAAGAAAGTCCAAGTGAAGTGACGGCAGGTGAGATCCCAGCTTCCTCTAGAATAAAGAATGAATAAACAAGCTTTGTGTGATCCTCAGCGAGTTCTAAACACACATGCTAGATGTGAGGTCCTCGAATAGGAACTTGAGGTAATTTTTCAGATACCAAGTTTCAAGATATATTTATCATTACCTGAGAGCAACAATCTTTCCACACCATTTTTAGCAACTCTCTTTACAAGCCATTTGTCAAAGGTACTGCCAGCGGTAAGTCTAGAGTGTTCCATTTCCAAACCTGAGCACTTTTAGGAAAACTTTGTATCATCCAGGGCTGTATTAAGTCCAATAAAAATGTTTCATCCTTATGAGGTCTGCGTGCAAAGGTGTGTGCTGCCACAACACAGGCTCCCTGACAGACAGCAGGCTCTCTGGCTTGGTTGTCATTCACCTTCCCCAGCACCATCTCACAGAATCAGCCAGTCTCTGATGAATTAACACCACAGGCATCTGTCCTTCTTGTGCTACATGACATGCACTGCATTCATTTATCCTTGAGCATCAAGGTCTCGAAACATCTCCAGATCGGTGGCATGTTCCAGGTGAGGAAGAGCAGGAAGAAGACTGAGTTAAAGGCACCTATTCGGTCTTATGTGAGAAATTCTCAATTCCACAGCAGGGCACTAGCTGCATGGAAGACAGGAAAAATTTTCCCTCAGGGAGCTGCCTCCTGTGAGGAAGGAACTCAGCAGTAACAGCAACAGGGGTTATGTAAGTGGCAACCCTGTTCAAGCTATGGAGTCAGTCTACCTCACTTAGCCCTTCCCTACATGGTTGTAATACAGAAGCTCTAGTGCCAGGTCCCCCTCATGGATAAGGAAACTGAGGAACTGAATTAAACCAGAACCCTACACAGCCAGTAGCTCTAAAGTCACAAGCCCAGCCACCTTACTTTATCGTATGTGAGACATCACCACACTTCTTTGCTTCCCAGCACCTCAGTCTCCTCCCTGTCACAGCAGCAACGGGGAGGGAAGGTGATGGATGAGTGGTTTCCCAAGTCATCTTGGTGGTAAGCCCCCAAATAAACCTTTCTGGGTAGTCAAATCCAGAAAAACGAGAATTGCAGGGGTGGCGGGGGGCGGGGCTCACAGAAAGTTGAGAAGAAATCATTTCTCACAGTGTTTAGATTGGTTCTGCGGGAAGAAAAGTCCTAGAAGCTGTTTCCCACACTGGCATGAAAGTGCTTCAGGGAACTACACAATTAAAATGACTATGATGGTAAAGTTTGCATCTTACCCAGCAGCTCTATAAGTAACTCAAGCTGAAGCCATGTGATTCAGCAGTGGGCAGCCCAAGACTCCAGACCTTCCCCTGCCCATTCTTTCCCCAGCAGCTGTCGAGGGCTTTCATTAAGCACCTACCTTCTAGATTCTAGGATGACTCCAAAAGCTTCAAGATGAGTCATATTTGCAGATCTCTCTCAGAAGTCTCTGTGGCTTGTTTACTGTCAAGTCAAATGCCTGCCTGTGGTCCATAAGACCTTATGGTGCATAAGACCTTACTTGGTGTGTCCTAGTTTATGTGTTCCCCCGTGTCCTTACACTCCGATCACAACTGAGCAGGGATACAGGCCAGACCCTGGCACACAGCACCTTTTGCTATCCCTAGCTCCTCCTGCTGAGTAGAATGCCACTCCCTGAATTCTCCTCTTCCTGCTGCTAAGCCTCTCTACCTTGCCTGCATCCTTGTGTGAGAGGTGAGGGTGGTTAAGTGTTCCCACCCTGAGGATCGATGAGGCTCTATCTATCCTTACACTTGTCTCCACCAAGCTACCCAGCTCCTGTAACTTGTCTGTTCCGAGGGTGTCACTAGTATCAGGGCCCTCCAATAGGAGACTTGGTGGCGTAGTTGGAAGAGCCTGTGGTGCTGATGAACAGTGACGTCTCCTGCCATATTCTATGCTGAGGAGGAGGGAGAGAACAGATGCAGAAGGATACAGCCTTATACACATAACAGCTTGAGTTTGTATACTAGAGAACTGCAGAAAGTCAATGATGCCATTAGCACCTTTAACCACTAATCCTACACTAGGGCAGAACAGTGAGTGCCTTTGTCTTCCTTGAGCTCCCGGGTGGTCCACTTCCATCACACGGATATTCTGCTTACACTCTTCCTGTCCATCACTCACTTTGGTCCACCCCAGTTCACATGGAATTGATAGGAAGGAGGTAGAATAGGAAATAAGTCATTTGAAAGGGAAAGCCAGGCTTCCTAGCTTAGATCTGCATCAACTCCTCCACCAACAACAGGAAATTATTTGGCTACCCAAACAGAGAAGCCTGTTTCTCTTTGTTGGGAGCACGGTGATTATACACACGAGAGAGAAAGAGAGAGAGAGAGAGAGAGAGAGTAAATAAGATAAAAGACATAATGCTCGCTGGATTTTTCACTGGGTGAGCAGAATGAAAATCATTTGAACGTATCCCTGTGGAAAAAATAATCAATTTTTCATAGACTTGTTATAGGTTTCATAAAATATATTGCGCACATATTTTTAAAGTAAGAAAATGGCTTTTTAATGATACTTAAAATATATGGCATGGCAAAAATTATCTAAAATGTGTTTCTGAAGCCTGAAGTTTGGCACTGCCTGCTGAAATATAGATGATTTGGGTAAGCCTGTCTTCTTGGGATAAATGCGGAACCCAGCGCATCTTATTATAAAGCTAATATGAAGAACTTGGTACTCAGGCAGTTAAGTAATTGGCATAAATCCTCCCAAGATATTAAATCCCCTAAACTTCTACCATTTACCAGTTGCCCAGTGGCCTGTGTACATTAAATAACTGCTTTTAACCCAGAGGCAAAAAAAAAAAAAAAAAAAAAGTTCACATAGAAAAAGCCAACCCAACACAACAAATACAGGAATCACCAAGAGAAATAAGGTAACCACTCAGCTAGCAGACATTCCAGACCAAGGCCCAGAGCCAAGGACACAGGGCTAACCCATCAGCAAGACCTGGGCTTCTACCACTGATGCACACATACGCAGTCACTTGTCGGAGCAACTAGCTTGAGTTTCATATTGGTCAGCAAGCTTCTCCCAGGAATGTTGTGCATTACTTGTGAAATACTACCCCCAATCCTTGCCTGCCCCCTGCAAACACTGAGTGGTGGTCCACAGGGCACATGCAGGAACAGAGAGGGCAAACTCCTCGGACAAGAGCAAAGAGGTCGAACACAATCCAGAATCGTCAAAGCCATTGCCAGCAAGCATGAGGGTCCTGTCTCCAGAGAATGAGCCCATTTGTCACTGATGGAAAAACAAGAGTTTTTCTCCACTTTGCCAAATAGGAATGTGCCTGGCACATAGCCAGTACATCATACACAGCCATCCTTTGTACCAAAAGGATTGAGTCCAAGACCCACAAGGGAAAGCAAAATCTGAGGGCGTTTACATCCCTTATTTAAACATTGTAAAGTCTGCATATAACCCACCACCCCAATACACACACACACACACACACACACACATTCCAATCTATGCTAGCCTTCTAGTGATTTACAATACCCAACCCCACATAAATGCTATGCAAATAGCCCCTGCCTTGCCTTATTTAAGAATAAAGACAAGAAAAGACTATATGTTTCAAACAGGTATTTTTTTAGGTCATTTTACTTCATAATTTGTGGATAAAAGTGGAAAACAAGTATATAGGGATGATTTAATTGATAGATAAAAGAATATTTGAAATCACTTGTAGAATATCCAGTATATGAAATTTTCTACCACCACCCCTGACCACGCATACGTAATGAAGACCCCGCCCTTTTTTTTTTCATTTAATGCAGCCAGTTAAGTTCTGTTTTGTTGCAGTTTGTCTAACACCTTACTCTAAAGAGCTCTGAGCATGACCAATGTCAGAAAAATCTAGGTTTTAGCTGAGAAGACCACAACAAACCCAAAACGAGGGTTGAGGCAGCTGTGTGACCTCAGGAGGCAGAATGTCAAAAGTCCACAGAAAGAAAGGTCACTTCAGGGGCCCTAGTTGGCTACAAAGACTCTAGGAGCTTGGAGAAGGGCATTGAAATAGGGGCAGAGGTTGAATTTCAGAGAGACAGAAAAACAGACCAAGATTTAGAGGCAGAAATAAGCACTGTTTGCTGATGGTGAGGAGGGTGCCTGTAGGAAACAGGGCTCATTACAGGGTGGTGCTTCCTGGGGGAAGGGTAATAAGTGGCCTGAGAAGCCGATCTGTTACATAGAGGACTCATTCTAGCTCATGAGTAAGAATGGCAGAAGTGTCTTCGATGTGGCGGGAATTCACCCCAGGATTCTTTTAAAGAGCATGCTCCCCCTGACATTGAGTTAATGATTTCATTTGCACTCAGCTTTCCAATATCCCATCTCAGTGGTTCCCAACTTATGGACCACAGAGTTATGGCAGAGGTCCCCAAAGTCATATAAGCACTGTCTAGAGAACAGCGAATGACTTGCTCCGGGTATATTGCCACCACTTTGTCCTAATATGTGGAGGTACTGTAAGACATAAAATGCAAATTCATTCAAAAGTAACGGCAACCCGAGTTGCTCCAGGCGTCAGCCTGGGGCAACACACAGAGTCACTTTAACAATAACCGAAATGTCACTGCCTTGCGTCTCCCCTGCTGTTCACACAGGGCTTCTGCCTACAGCAAACTCCCCATGCCAGAACGCCTAGAGATTTTGCATATGGTCCTAGAAACAAATCCATCCTCCCCAGAGAGCCACTGGGTGGCGCTACATCTGCATTGACCTGGCATCGCCATACCTTGGTTGCTTAGGCGTAGGACAAAGATGCAGGATTGTTACATGGCACAGAGGGGAGCAGACACCTCATCATTCTGAGCTAGTATTCCCCAAACAGTAATGCTTATACCATTATGCTTTACTGGGGATTGTTTTCTGAATAGCTTTTCCAGTTTTTACTTAACAGCCCTTAAACTATAAGTGGAAAAAGTAGTATTTATACATTGATCATTCTAAAACAATAGCGGGGACATATCGCCTCCTGTCCAGTACCCAAGACCCCTTCTCACGATCCTCCATGACCAGCATTTAAGCTTGTAAGTCTGTAAGGAAATAATGCATACCTCTGTAGATGATTTGCAAGTGTGAAAGGTAGAAACACAGATGTCAAGTGAAGAACTCTGTAGACTACAGGTAGACATTAAAGGCAGTGAGGTCAGCATCCAAGTTCTGTTACTGGAGATCATCCCTGGGTCACACTGATAAGTCAAATTAGCCAGTTAACATACATCAGCTATAGAAGTAGGAGCTGAGGAAGATACCCACATGTGTGTGTGTATTTGCAAAGTGAAGCCCCTGAGGTGTTGACACCCTCTCTCATCCTTACTGAGGACAGTTTTCTTAGCACTCAGATTCTTTTATGGAACTAACTAGAGGTCGGCGCTTATGTTGGGAGTGCCCCCGCCCCCACCCCAATGCAGTGCCAGGGATGGAACCCAGACTGCCATGCATGCTGGACAAGCACCCTACTCCTGGCTGTACCCCAGCCCTGGACTAGGGGATTGCAAAAGATGGATTATTGTCCAACCTGCCTTATTAAGTGAGATAAGAAATTATAAATAAAGATTGGCAGGCAGACCAGAAACAGGGGAGAGGGGGAACCTCTGGTTTTCAAAAGAGACAGATCCTGGAACAAACACCTCCAGGCTTGGACCATGGGAAAGAAAGCAGGCAAAGCAGGAGCAGACTGTGTTTGTCACGTGACATTTTATCTTCAATTGAGCAACAGAATCATTCCAACCCCATGATGAAGAGCGAGGGCCCTCCAGTGTGTTTGGGGAGTCAGATCTCTCTTTTACGTGTTTCTGTGTTGTCCTTTAAATGGGGGCAAGAGGACTAGCTTAAGGTTGCAAACAAATGAAAAAGTACAAGGAAGTAAGCCCAAGAAATAGTCTTTCCAGGCTTGCCTCTGCAAAGGAAAGTTAGCTAAAGATGAACTGCTCTACGATCAATAGGGACTGCATACGGAATGGTAACAGGCAAGGGTTTTACTCCTGATTGGAGCCAGGGTTATCATACTTGAGACAAGCAGAGTGTCTAGAGCACAAAATGTAAGGGAGCCTGGGTTGGCAGGGTCTTACTCACTCAGAGATGACATCAAAACGCCCTGCAAGGGAATAGTCCTCCTTAAATTTTGAGTCTCAGCCACCCTGCCTACTTCACTCTAGTCCTGGCCTGCTTTGGCTCTTCCTGACCCAGTCAGATTTCCTTCCACTTCAAACTCTGACACGATTTGCCACATACATGATTTAGGATTCTTGGTCATTTCGAAGATACATTTCACTGGATATTCATACCAGCCTCTGTGGAACATCAGACTACACCCCCCATTCTACAGAGAACAGGGAAGGTCAGGAGTTTTGTCCAAGGTAGCATTTTGGGTCCATGACAGGCAAGCTCCACCCACATCAGTCACCCAAAGACTGCTACCCAAAGTATTTGGTATTGTGTTCAATTGTCTTATGAATTCATTTCTAAAGTGAAACCAACCCAAAGTTTCACATGGCCCATCCAAAGGCTCTGTATCTCTTCGTTTGTCCCCTTCAGATCCACAGAGTATAGAGAGCTAGAGTTTAGTCAAGGCTGCTGGCTGCTTAGAATAAAATGCCTCTGAATTCTCTACCTCCTGCAGCCTTCCACAAAGACCACAAGCTACAACCATGTGTGGATGGGCAGCCAGGAAAGGCACTTGCCAAGGAGGCCTTAAAATCAGTCACAGCCGGGATCCATACCGCCCTAGCTTTCTGCAGCTCTGGCTTCTCCCTGACTGAAGAACAAAAAATACCATCAGTTGTGGGCCCACTAGCTGGAGCTCAGCCACGGGGCCTGATTAGAGCGCTGATTCACCCAGCCCATGAAGCACTCTGTATATTATCCAGCCATGTTTCAGGGCACCACTAAATTTCATCAAAGTGAAAAGCCTTCCCCACATCCTCTACAGATTTCTGGTTCTTGGTTCTCAAGTGATACATTTAAGAACTGAAAATAAAATGAACTCATTTGCAAATTGTGCTTTTGTGTACCTGTGTGTCTGTGTCTGTGTCTCTCTCTGTGTGTGTGTCTGTCTATGTGTGTGTTCGTGTGCAGATCTATATCACCCTTGTCAGAATTTATTGTTATTTGAGTTCCTTCCGGAAGCCTGGGTCTAAGGCATAGTTACATAAAGCTTTGTCTCCCTCTGCTGTTGGGAAGAAGAATCAAGTGTGGCAAACATAAACTCCGAATTGGAGAGAACATTCCAAGAATAACGTACCTAGGGGGTGTTTGTATACGCTGCATAAAGTGGCTGTAAAGAGGGCCTACTATCCCAGTATTATCCACGTAACACTTGATTTACTACTTCTCAGAAAAAGTCAACTTCAAACCCAATAACATCAGATTGGGACGGATTGCATGCTCACCTGCAGAAGAGAACAAAATCAATCAAGTGATTCTTTGGTCACTGGACTAAAAGATTTAAGATTGATTTTTTTCCCCTTTTAGTAAAATATGAAACTCCCTGGAAACTTTAAGTATTACCGGAGTCCTGTGTCTTATGAGGATTCATGTGGCAAGAGCGTAGCAATTTGTCTAAAAACTTTCCTTCAACAACTCTAGAGATGGCTGAATTTGCATGAGCTCCTCGGGCAATGATTTTTAAAAAGTATTAACCTCAGAAATAAGGGAGGGTAGAGGTTTCCTGCTAAGTACCAGGGATCTCAATCATAAAATTAAATATTCCCTCGCAAACTTCGCGGTATGGTAATCAGCTATGACCTCTTGCAATAGTCGGTGATCTGCGGGGAATTCTAAATTTCTAAAGAGCTTGATTCTGTCCTCAATGTGCCACACATAATGGGAAGCCGCTTTACAGGAAGTCTCTCCTCCTGTGGAAGATGCCTGGGCACTGCAGACATCGGCAAAGCCCTGCCAGGCCTACCTCACTTATAGGCTGAGTCCCTTGCATGCGCAGTGGGGCCGCTTTAATGAGTGTTTCCACTCTTGAACATACAGTCGTCCTAGGTAAGCTCTTTGTGTTATAAAGCCTCAGCCAAGGTCAAAGAAACAAACAGGGGTCCAGAGGTGTTTTAAGAGCAAGACCCATGCCTGCCAATCACGGCTGGCTTAACATTCTTCTCTTGGCCCTGTGGGAAGGTGCACCTGAGAGCAAGGCTTCTGTGGACCTGAGAATTGCCTGCAAAGCTCCCCCACACAACTCTAATACCCTTCCCAGAATTCAGACCGAGGCCAAACCCTAAGTTGTGTTTCTTTTAAATTTTCATTTTATGTATTTGAATAAGGGGGCAGAGGCATGAGTGTGCCCCAGGACACACATGTGGAGGTCAGGAGGCAGAAACGGGCCCTCTCCTTCCAGCCTGTGAGTAAAATGGCCAGAAGTCAGGTAATCTAGCTTTGCTGTAGACAACTTTACCTGCTGAGCCATCTTGCTACCCCCTCTTTTCAACAAAATTTTTTTTTCAGTACATAGGATCGCATGCATGTAAGGCAAGCTAACTTTGCCACTCAGCTACAACACCAACCCTCTAAGTAATGTTTCTCACCTAAGAGGAAGAGCAACGCATTAGCCAAGAGGCAGCAGGGTAGACACAGATAGCACATTAGATTTTGTTAACCATAAGGTCTCTATCCCAGTGACTCAAATGGAGACAAGTCATCTTACAGGTGAGTGGGAAAGGCTATGGTGTAATGCTATATTCATAAACATAGGTGACTGGCCATCATTTGTGATTCCCTATCTCAGACCACTTGGAATGCCACTTTAAAAAGATATGAATGCTGGCTTGTCACCTTGTTGAGATCGGGTCTCAGGCAGGTGATCTATTGAGACTCTTCCAAACACCATGAAGCCCCACTCCCAGCATGAAGCAATATTAGACTTGCCCCCTCCTCCCTCCCTCCTTAGGGAGCACTTTCAAAGTCAGGTCCACACTTGTGTCCTCCTTCGTCTACACCACTGAATGATGGAAGGGAAGGAGGACACTGGTGGGTCAGGCACGGGCAGAAGTGAAGCTATCAAGTCATCTCACTGGCTTTGGGAGCAGAATTCCAAAATCGCTCAAAGATGCTCCTTTCTGGTGTTATATACCATCTCCCAGTCATTCAATCACATGGGACTGACAGGATAAGATGGGCTCTTTAAACCTGGGTCTAGAGGCCAGAGACAAGCCAATCAGAGAGAATCTAAGCATATGAAAGATGGTGTAGGAAATATCACCAGGCTGGCAGGAAAGAAGCTCACTACTGGGGATGATGGAATCCAACAATATCTTCTTTAAAATGAAAATAGATGAGAGTCAAGGTCACTCCACATGGAGTCACTCAGAACTCCAGCCAGCATGAAGGCACCAACTACAAGGAAGTTTATCCAGGACTAACCTACTTGTTACACTGTAGGGTCATTGGCCCATATCTGCTCTGCCACTGGGCATGGCCAGTTGGGGAGGCAGAACACTTATCCCACTCCACCACCTCAGGGGCAGGTGTTGGGCTGTAGGGAAGAGACACTGCTCCAGGGGTAGGAAAGGTCTGAGATGTGGAAAAGTCAGAGCTGCTTCACGGTCCCCAGGCCTGCAACAAAGCTAGGGCTGTGGGGGTCTCAGACTCTTGAACATCCAGGTTCTAAACAGAATTGGGGGGTCCTCAGACTGGGGACAGCGTCTAGCCTGGGATTTGGGGGAACTCCAGCTTGGCTTGTCCCAGCGGGGGAGATTGTCCTAAGCTTGGCGGATGCAGGCTTGCAGGCTTGGTGGGAGCAGAGAGGCCTTCTATGGAAGATTAGGCTGCAGCTCTGTAGGCGAAGGCCGTCCTCATGACTCCCCATGGTGGATCTTAATGAAAAAGAGATGGTCCATGGTTCCAAACAGTTTACTGTCATGGTGGGAAATGCATGCATAAAATTATACCCACTCACTACTCAGGGTGCAGGAAAGAATGTCTGGGAAGGGAAGCTTATTAGCTAAGCCCTCTAGGTACTTCATTAGCATGAAGAAATATTTTGAGTCTACATGAACATAGGACAGGTTTCTTTTATGTGAGAAGCATGGCACATGAACAAGTACCATTCAGTCACAGATTGGAGAGCCACCATCTACCTGACACTTTGTCCAGAGTCTCGTCAAACCTTTCTCAGAGTGAGGTATGAGCAAGAGGCAGTAGAGGGAACACCAGCACATGGTTTGAACATACTGGAATTCCAGTTGGCCCTGCTCCAAAGCAGCCTTTTAACAGAGATGTCTAATTGATCTTTATTGAGCAGAACCTTCCCTTCTGCTTATAAATGAAATGATCGCTCTTCCCTCTGGTTCTATCTGGAGAAGTTAATAGCCTCGGTTTTCTCTTACAGCAGAGCAACTTAATGACGGGGAGACTATCATAAATAGAGTTTATTGTCCAAAATACAAGGCACAGTCTCATCAGCCCTCCCCATTGAGAATGCCTTGTTTGCAGATGTTGACTTTTCATGGTTCTCCCAACTACCACGTGTGCTTTTCTCATGGATGAACGTCTGCTGGCTGATAAACAAACAAATGCTCCCTGCAAGACAATCTATGAGGGTGTTGTTGTTGTTACTGTTGTTGTTGTTGTTGTTTTTCTCCCAGAGTTGCTCCACCCCAAAGGATGCTGTACCAAGCACCCGTGTGATCCTCTCCAGCAACAGCTTCCAATGAGGCCAGAGACTATCTAAGACCATTCTCTCTGTGGGTTGCACACAGATGTTCTGTGTGCACATTTGGTCACTCCATTCTTCCAAGACCCAGGCTTACCAGGTTCTATCAGCAAGCCACTGCCTCATAATTCATATGAGCCTCTTGCCCATACCTCACTCTGAGGAAGGTTTTAAGAGACTCTGGATAAAGTGCTGACCCAAAGAGTGGCTGAACGGAAGGAGAGTTCCAAGCTCCCTGAGCACACTTGTAGAGGATTTTATTGATCTTATCATTACTCCCTGCAATAGACTTCAAACACAACCAAGAGTAACAAATGTCCCACAGTCCTGCTAGGAAAGATGAGGTTAAGTGCTTCTACTGACATACTTGAGGGGGTGGGCTTTCCTGACATCTAGAGGATGGTACTGGATGCCACAGTAAGTTCTGCTTCAGGGTGTGTCCTGGTCATGGCAGAAGGTTCTGCCTTCTAGTTTTTGGTCTTGCTTCCGGGCCCTATTTACTTCCTCCAGTTTGCCATATTAAGAAATATAGACACCATAGCTATAATTAGGATAAGCCAACCCTGGAGCCTTGCATATAAAAAAGGCTAAGCAACAAGGCAACATTTCTGAGAGCAGGGTTGTCCAGAAACAAACAAACAAACAAACAAACAAGCAACCTAGGATGCACGATTGCACCACAAACATGGTGGCTAGCAGAAGACTGTGAGAGGGTCATACCCACTGTCTGCTGCAAAGTACAATGAAGACAGGTGTAAGGTGCGAGCCGAGGCCAGAGGATTCACCTAAGGATGTGGCTTCTCTTCTACGTCTTCCCACAGTTAAATCCTTAGGACTGTGTTGTTAAAGGGTCCTGGCCAGGTATAGAAAACTGAACTGGATGCCCTAAAGCAGGATCTCCAAATAGCTCATACTCTCATGGGCACACACAGGAGCCTTGATGACAAAACTGTGCCTCAGTGGAAAGCTGTCCTCAAGATCAGGAGCAAGGTCAGGACACCTACTCTCTCCACAGTACTCAAAAGCCCTAGACAGATCCTCTGGGCCTGACAAAGGCCTTAGAGGAGCCACACTGGAGAGGGAGAAGTAAAATAATCCCAGCCCCCAGGTGATGGGATCTCTGTAAGGAAAACCTCTAACTTCCCAAATAAATGTGATTAGGACTAATGCAAATTCAGCCACGTCACAGGCTACAAAGTCAACACACACAAAGAGAGTGGCAGCTGGGTGTGTGGCACCTGTAACTCAGCACTGGGCAGGCAGAGGAAGGGAAGGCACTAATTCGTGTAGGTGTGAGCTACATACAGAAACCCTGTGTCAAGAAACAAAATTAGTCATATATGTACACACTAACAACTAACATTCTGAATGGGAACATCAAGGAAAAATATAATTACACAAGACACTTAGATATAGACACAGAGATACACTGTTTTGTGTTTTGTTTTGTTTTGTTTTGTTTTGAGATAGAATCCTACTAGGTTGGGTTTGAATTTGCAATCCAAACTGCCTCAGTCTTCCGAGTGCCAGGGTTTAGATATACATAACCACAGCTACCTCCAAATACTAGAATTAACTGAACAAAGACTCAGATGACTTGCAGGTTGAATATGCCATGTCGTGAATTTAAGATTGTTAAGCCGGTTATATAAAGCAATTTGGATTTTCTGAGGCAGAGTCTTCTGTGTGGCCTAGGCTGATCTGGAGCTCTCTGTTGTCCAGGTTGGCCTCCAACTCACAATTCCCCTCACCTGCACTGCAACTACAGTCGTGCACACAATGCCTAGGCCTTAAGGGAAGCAAAACTGGAGCCTCATACTCTCTGATTACAAAATATATGAATGACAACGCTAAATAGTTACCAGAGCTTAGACAGAACTCAGACAATACAAACCTACAGACATCAAAACAGTTCGTCGCTGGTCTGAAAACAGACAGACCCCTGGGACAGAACAGAGATCCCAGACCAAAACTGACATGTGCCACCAAATGGCCTCAGACAAAGAGCAGAACCTTACAAAGCGGGAAGGGGCACCCAGTAAACCCTGCTGTGGGAACCGGCAGAGGAGGGAGATCTAACCTTTCCCCAGCCCAAATACAAAACTTACATCAACTACAGCCAGGTCTGCTGGCACACCTGTAGCCAGTCCCAACACTCAGGTGGCTCATGAGTTTGAGGCCAGCCTAGGCTATGCAATGAGATCTATCTCAAAAAGAAGATGGAGGAAGCTTCCAGATATTACTGTTTACTGTGACAATAAAAACACAGTGGTGGCGCACGCCTTTAATCCCAGCACTTGGGAGGCAGAGGCAAGCGGATTTCTGAGTTCGAGGCCAGCCTGGTCTACAAAGTGAGTTTCAGGACAGCCAGGTCTATACAGAGAAACCCTGTCTCAAAAAACCAAAAAAAAAAAAAAAAAAAGCAAAAGGCTAGCACGTGAGATTAGCACAACTCAGCTTTAGCCCGTTGAAGGAAACAATAATGCTAACAATTAAAAGAATAAGCAAACCAATCTAGAGCTAGGCCTTTGAGCACACCTGTAATCACAGCCCTCAGGACCGTAAGGAGGATGAGTGCTCTGGAAGCTAGTCTGCACTACAAAGGGAGATCCAGTTTCCCCACCTCCAACTCCAGCAAAACGACAGGGGAATGTGCTGGATATGACCAGTAAGTACTACAGGCTCAGCTCCCTAGAAAGCTGAGCAGGCAGGGTCCCCTGACCCCAAGAGTTCAACACTTAGCCCCAGCCTATGCAATATAGTAAGAGCCCATCTGAAAAACATTGGCAAACAACTCCAATAGACATTCCAGAGAGACATACCAGTAACCAAAAAAAGGAAAAGAAAAGAAAAGAAAAGAAAAGAAAAGAAAAGAAAAGAAGAGGAAAAGAAAAGAAAAGTCCAGTGCAATCTGTAACCAGGGAAATTCAAGTCAATACCATGATTTAGAGAGAATGTGGGGAAACGGAACACTCTTGTACAACCAATGAAATACAAAACTGCACTGCGGTCACTGTAGGAAACAGTATGGTGAGCTCAAGAGAGCAAAAACTGACTTCCCGTTGAATCCTCTGTTCTAGTTCACTTTGTGTTTCTTCAATAAACACAAGCCAAAGCAACTCGGGGAGGAAAGGGTTTCTCTGACTGACACTTCCACGTCACACTCCCCCATGGAGGAAAGTCAATCCAAGAACCTAAGCACAGACCACAGAAAAACACTGCCTATTAATTTACTTCCAGACTCACTCTGAGATTTCTTATATGCCCCAAGTTCACCTGCCTGGGAATGGTATCACCCACAATGGGCTGGGCCTTGACGCACAAATTACCAATCAAGACAATGACCCACAGACATGCCCACAGTCTGAACCAATGAAGGAAATTCTTCAGTTAAGACTCCCTCTTTCCGGGCTGGTGAGATGGCTCAGTGGGTAAGAGCACCCGACTGCTCTTCCAAAGGTGATAAGTTCAAATCCCAGCTTCCACATGGTGGCTCACAACCATCCGTAACGAGATCTGGTGCCCTCTTCTGGAGTGTCTGAAGACAGCTACAGTGTACTTACATATAATAAATAAATCTTTAAAAGAAAAAAAAAAGACTCCCTCTTCCCAACTAAGACAAGATGACAGCCATGTGATTATCCACCACATCCACATCCACATCCCACATCTGGCTGTATCAGAAGAATTGAAAACAGAGTCTCAAAGAGACATGCTGGCTCTGTTCCCAGAAGTCAAGAGGTACTTTAGGCCAGATATCTATGGATGAGAGAAAGAATAACAAAAGGGATGTGGGGTACACCTACAGAGCAGTATTACTCACCCTATAAAAAGGAAGAGAATATGTCATGTGCTACAATACAGATGAATCTTAGGGACACCATGGTAAATGAAATGAGCCTGTCACACACTCATCAAGCCTATATGACTCCCCTCATCTGAAGCAGCTAAACTCAGAAACAGCATATAGAGTAGGCAGGGGTGTGGCAGTCGGGGAGACAGAAAGAGAATCAGAGGCTGGAAGTTACCACATAGGTGCAGACTATCCATTTAACAACATGGATAAATACTAAGGTCTCTACACGGATGTGTACATCCAGCCGGCCCTCTATCCTATATGGCTTAAAACAGCTAAATGATTCAAAAACAAAACCATGAAAAGAAGAACACCCGGCAAATGTGAGAAGTTACCTCATGTCACAAAGTCTCTGATTTTAGAGATTTAAAGGAAGAATTCTGTTTCTTCCGGGTGGTTCAAACGCAGCCCTCCCCGGAGCGGGAGGAGCGAAGAGAGGGCGTCTCAAGGTCCCTTCCGGACTCAGGATTTAATGCCTGTTTATTGAGAACCTCTCAGTGCGTGTTCTCTCTACGACATCGGAATGGAGTTTCCTGTGTGCCCTAAAAGCTTATGAGCTAAGGAGACCAGAGAACAGGCAAGACATAAAAACCTGTCAGAACACTACAGCAGCCTTAATCAGTCTGCCTTTGCTTTTCTCTGCTTATAAGTCACTGGCTTTAAATTTAATATAGTGTCATGTCTTTATTTTTCTTAAAGTTTTCTTAAAAGATCATATAAAGATTTTCTTCCATGGTAAGATTTTTATATTATATTTTTCTTAAAACGGAGTATGGTACATTTACCCTCCATCAGACAAGTACTTATAACTCACCTTGCTTTATTAACAACACTGCTCGAGGCTTCTATGCCCCTAGCAATAAAAATGTGTTTTCAGACCCATCAAACCAATGAAATCCGAGTCTTCAGAGCACAAGATAATGAAAATCTCTAGGTCGGTGTCTTTTACTACTTTTAATCTGTTAACAGACCCTGAGTGTCTCTGATGAAAGGCATTATGGCGTGAATCGTTGTCGTTAATAGCATTCCATCCAGGTAAGTCTTGATTATTCCAATTTCTCACAAATTTGGACATTTTTACTGCCTGTAACATCTCCAGGGGAGAGAAAGGGAAGAGACCCATGCAATTGATTTCTCCAAACATACACAGTGAGCGTGCAGTCCAGCAAGCAGACCTTACAAGTGCTAGGCTCAGAGCCAGGAATTTCCAGTCACAGAGTCCTGCACCTAGAGAACAAGCTGTCACCGAAACCCCTCTGCAGATGGACTTAAGACAGGCTAGAGAGGCATGTTTCAAAGAAGTAGCTGCAGGAAGATCATTCAATGGCTGGAGCTGCAAGTGAATCATAGACCGCTCACCCCACTCCCCAGGCCTGATCCAACCTTTACTCAGAAAATCACCAGACAAAAAGAAATTAAAGACACTTAATCTCCCCTCTGCTTCTTCAAAGTAGAAGGCTAAAAGTCCTGTGTGGAAGACCTCTGACCCACAGCTGGGTAAAGAGACAGTCTTCTATGACCTCCATAGCCAAGAGAATTGTACATAAACAGATCCTAGGTTTCTATCTTCCTTCACCCTTCCAAATAATTCCATTAGCCTTTCTGCATCTCTCTGTTCAACCTAACATAAAAGCCTTTGGTCTTCGCCATTCCTTTGTTCTTCACGCACTTGTGAGCTGTCCCTATGTCATACGGTGGTTGTGGTGCTATTCTCTCGCTAACCTGGCTCGTGTCCGGTGAATTTTCGGGACCAGTCACAGCACATTTTGCCTTCCCTACATGAGTGACATCTTTCTCTTCTTTTCATTTTTTAAAATATTTATTTAATTGTATTTCGTGTGCATTGGTGTTTCGCCTGCATGTAAGTCTGTCTGAGGGTGTTGGATCAGTCCCCTGGAACTGGAACTACAGACAGCTGTGAGCTGCTTTGTGGGTGCTGGGAATTGAACCTGGGTCCTCTGGAAGAACGGCCAGTGCGCTTAACCACTGAGCCACTTTCCGGGCGTGGTGGCGCACACCTTTAATCCCAGAACTCGGGAGGCAGAGGCAGGTGGATTTCTGAGTTCAAGGCCAGCCTGGTCTACAAAGTGAGTACCAGGACAGCCAGGGCTATACAGAGAAACCCTGTCTCAAAAACTTATAAATAAATAAATAAATAAATAAATAAATAAATAAATAAATATAAAATTTTACTTGAGTAACATCTTTCTTAAGGACAAACCAATCTCTGCGGCTTCTCAAAGAAACAGCAAAGCCCTTTTGTCATAATATGCATGTGAACTGTCTCCCACAGTTGAACGGAGGACGCTAGCTGTTTGGGGTAGTTTGGGGAAGCTGTGGGTTCTTTGGGACCTGGGTCCTAGCTACAGCAAGTGTGCCACTGGGAATATTGTAGTGTGTGCTGTCCACAAACTGATGAGACCATGGTGGTGGGGAGATCACACAGTAAGAGCATGAAGCAGAAGCTGCTCACACATCGCATCCACAATGAGGAACCTCAGTTTCCCCTTTTCATTCGGTTCCAGGACTCAAGCCCATGGCTAGTGTTGCCGGCATTCACGGTAAAGTCTTACCTCGTTAGCAAATTAAAAATATATATATACTCATAGACACCCAAGGTGTTTTTCCACAGTGATTCTAAATGCAGCCAAGTTTACCGTGAAGATTAATCATTACAGTAAGTATGTCCTTAAAGATTCTACCTGGAGTCAGGCATGGTGGCACACGCCTTTAATCCCAGCACTTGAGAGGCAGAGGCAGGTGGATTTCTGAGTTCGAGGCCAGCCTGGTCTACAAAGTGAGTTCCAGGACAGCCAGGGCTATACAGAGAAACGCTGTCTTGAAAAGCCAAAAAAAAAAAAAAAAAAAAAAAGATTCTACCTGGGCCTCATCTCTGTCTCCTTTCTCTGCTTCCTTTCTTCAAGGAAGAGAACCAACTCCTCTATTCCATGTTCCTGCCCTTGTTCAAATACCCAGGGAAGGCCACACAACCATGAGCTAAAACATATCATTCCTCCATTAGGATCTTCTCTTAGGTTTTGATGACAGTGATGGGAAAGCCACCTAACACACTGGCTTTTTGGAAAGCAGCATATAGTTGTCCAAAAGGGTACTGGGTTAGGGAATTGTTTGAGAAAAACCAGTCATCATGAATGGGTTTTTGTGAGCTGACCTTCACAATGTGTGGCTCAGGTACGTAAGAGGTCTGAGGGGGGAAAAGGCAAATGAGTCGTGGCATCTTGTTCCAAAGAGTCAGAGAGGAACCTCCAGGAGGTCAGAATGGACAATCTAGCTGGAGAGATGCTAGAGGACTTAGGAGCCAGGATGCCACGCCCCCTGCCTTCTCTTGCAGGGGCTGCCTCTATAAACCCTACCTCCTAGAGTTCATTACAAGCTTGGGCTCAGCCAATCAGAAGTATTGTCACAAGATTTTGAGGTTGCAAGGAAAGAAGAAGCCAGTGTATTACTCCCTCAGCTTGAGCTATCTGGGGAGCGGGTGGTTTACTCTGCTTCTAGAAACTCTCCTCACCAGTCAGACACCTGCTCTGGGGGAGCTGTTACCTCCTCCAGCCAGAGGGTGGCTGTTGTAACTTTCTGGCTGCCTCACTTTCTGGCCTTCTAGCTTTTTCAATACCGTATGAAACTGGCCTGAGGCGGGCATTTCCCAATCAAACCTTAACAGGTTGTTTCCCCTGGGGAGAAATTTTCATTAGGTCAATGTGGTGGGAGGAGCAGGTAGAGAAGGGGGGG
>CACVCL010029505.1:0-69639 GCA_902729485.2 Mus minutoides | reverse complement strand
TTTGAGAAAAGCATGACCTTGGGTTCATAGAGAACATGAAGGTTCTAACAGATGGAGACCTCATGTGTTCGCATTCTTGTGAATGTTTCTGGAAGCAGGATCTGCCTATCTTCCATATATGTATAGACCACAGAAGCCCCATTAGATGATAGTGCTTTAATGAGACTCCATGTGTAAAGTATTTCTTCATGGCAGGAGTGCTATAGATAAGGAGTGTGTTTTTGTGTTTTGGATATTGCTATTCATATACCATCTCTCTATATATTGCTGTTAAGAAACTCACAATGTGTGGTCTGTCATAGAATGAATTTAAAATTCAAAAATAATAAAACATGCTATATAAATCTGAAGTCCAAGTAGACCAAGAACTTCCCACATAAAATGAGATACACTGAATCTAATAGAAGAGAACGTAGGAAAGAGCCTCAAACACATTGGCACAGGGGAAAATTTCCTGGACAGAACACCAATGGCTCAGGCTCTAAGACCAGCAATTGACCAATGGGACCTCATGAAACTGAAAATTTTCTGTAAGGCAAAGGATACTGTCAATAAAACAAAATGGCAACCTATAGATTAGGAAATGATCTTTATGAACCCTACATCTGATAGAGGGCTAATATCCAAAATATACAAAGAACTCAAGAAGTTAGACTGTAGAGAAGCAAATAATCCTGTTTTAAAATGGGGTATAGAGCTAAACAGAGAATTCTCAACTGAGAAATCTCAAATGGCCAAGAGGCATCTAAAGAAATGTTCAACATCCTTAGTCATTAATGAAATACAAATCAAAACGACCCTTTTCACCTTACACCAACCAGAATGGCTAATAACAAAAACTCAAGTGACAGCACATGCTGTAGAGGATGTGGAGAAAGAGGAACACTCCACCATTGTTGGTGGGATTGCAAGCTGGTACAATCACTTTGGAGATCAGTCTGGCAGTTCCTCAGAAAATTGGTACTAGCGCTACTTGAAGACCCAGATATACCACTCCTGGGCATATATCCAAGAGACTCTACAACATCTAGCAAGGGCACATGCTCTACTTTGTTCATAGCAGCCATATTTATAATAGCCAGAAGTGGGAAACAACCCAGATTTCCCTCAACGGAAGAATGGATACAAAAAATATGGTACATTTACATAATGGAATGCCACTCAGCTATTAAAAACGACCACTTCATGAATTTTGCAGACAAATGAATGGAACTAGAAAATATCATCCTGAGTGAGGTAACCAAGACTCAAAAGAAAACACATGGTATGTACTCACTGATAAGCCCAAGAGCTCAGAATATCCATGACACATATCACAGACCACATGACGCTTATTAAGAAGGGAGAGCAAATTGTAGGTGCTTCAATCCTAGTTAGAAAAGGGAACAAAATAATCATAGGAGATAGAGGGAGGGAGGGACCTGGGAAGGAGAGGGGATGGGGCAGAAAAAGGGGGAGCATGATCAGGTATGGGAAGAGACAGGAGGGAAGTCCAGAGGGCCAGGAGAATAAATAGAAATATGTAGTGGTAGAGGTAGAGAGTTGGGGCGGGTAGGCATTAGAAAGTCCCAGATACCAGGGACATGAGAGGCTCCCAGGACCCAATAAGGATGATGTTAGCTGAAATTCCCAACAGCTAGGCATGACCCCCAGTTGAGGGATGGGGCCACCCATCCATCTCAATTTTAACCCAGAATTGTTCCTGTCTAAAGGAGACACAGGGGCAAAAAATGGAGCAGAGACCATCTAGAGACTGAACCATCTTGAGATCCCACACGTAGGCATGAAACCCTGACACTATTACTGATGCCATGTTGTGCTTGCAGACAGGAGCCTAGCATAGCTGTCCTCTGAGAGATTCTACTAGCAGCTACTGAGACAGATACAGATACTTACAACCAACCATTGGACTGAGGTCAGAGACTCCTATAGAAGAGTTATGGGAAGGACTGAAGGAGCTGAAGGAGATTGCAACCCCATAGGAAGAACAGCAGTATCGACTAAATGGACCCCTCAGAACTCCCAGGAACTAAAGTACCAACCAAAGAGTACACATGAATGGGTCCATGGCTCAAGCTACATATGTAGCAGAGGATTGCCTCATCTGGCATCAATGAAAGAGGAGGCCCTTGGTCATGTGTAGGCTTGTTGCCCCAGAGTATGGTGAGTGATGTTAGAGGGGTGAGACAGGAGTGGGTGAGTGGGTGGGGGAGTACTCTCTTAAAGGCATAGGAGAGGGAGGATGGAATGGGGGGTTTGGGAAGGGGAGACCAGGAAGGGGTACTCCATCTGAAATGTAAATGAATAAAATAATCAATTAATACAAAAAGAAAGTAATGTTTAAAAAATTTGCTGTATAACTTCACATTTTATTTAGATTTTTCTATTTTACTTTAAAAGTATTTAAACCACTTTAGCCAAAGAGCAGATCTCAAAGGAGCTAGTATTTATGAAATCTTATCATGGATTATATCATTAAATGGACTATATTCAATTCTTAACATAGTACTCATTTGATTCATTTAAAATTAAGAGAAAAATCAAGCATTAACTACTTTGAAAATAATATTTTTGTAACTTACTCTGCAAATACCTATAATTATAATTCTAATCACTTTGGAGTTTATTGACATGTGTTCCTAGTGGGCAAGTTACCAGAATATCTGAAATTGCCCTCTAGCAATTGCCCAGGGCCAAATGCATAGTTGGGCACTAAAAGCTTTAAGACAGATATAATTCTGGGGGTTCTTGACTCTCCTACCTTTTCTGCATGTGCTTCATAGCAAAGAGTAATCACTCTTCACTTTCCTTCTGTTGGAGAGGCTGGTGGATGAGAGCATTGGGATCCCCTTGCCTGCACTGTATCTTTTTGAGTGTTGTAATTGCAGTGACCTGGGAAACCAAGTCCTCCTCTTGCTTTGGGTAATGAGGCTAGGGTATTGACCGGTGGTAAGTAGAGACACTTTACAGGTCAAAGGTGTAGTTGTCAGAAGGTACCTGCCTTCAGAACTGGAAAGAAAATTCCTGGATCATCCCTAGAAATAAGTCAATTAGGTAATAAGTATGCATGTAAAGAATAATCACGAAAGAAAAAGAAAAGAATCATAAAACACAATGCAAATTTCATGGCTATATTACCAACTTCCTGGTTTGTGGGTTGCATTGTAAAATGAATCAGAAATGGATGACAAAAAAGCTAATGATAGAGCAAACTTGGGCCCTTTATATGCTTTTCACCCGTGTCTTGCACAGGTAACCCTTCTGTGTGGCTGGCCCTAGCTATCGATCTAAACAGTAACTACAAGAGACATGAAACAATTTTTCTCAGGTCATTGGCCATCATTCCGTTATCTCTGTATCAGAAAAGTTTACTCTGATTATATTTCTTGTGTTCTTATGATCAGGAAGAAAGATGGTTACTATAGGTGGCAGAGCTTACAAGCCCTCAATTGGTCCCCTCTTCCCACGGGAGAAGTTGAAAGGAAACCTCTGCACTGTCAGATGCCACTATCCTTGTTGAAGAACGAATTGGTTCATATCTTGCCTTTGCACTTCAACATATTGGGTTCAAATATCAGTTTGCTGTTAGACAGAGAAGGTATTTGACCATTTCCTGTCAGAGAGTTTTATGGAATCACAATTTTCTTTGCTAGTGCTAGAGACAAACTTTCTTTCTTTTTTTTTTTTAAACTTTTTTTTATCAATTAGTTTTTATTAGATATTTTTAAAATTTACATTTCAAATGTTATCCCGAAAGTTCCAACCCCCACCCTGATCCCCTACCCACCCATTCCCACTTCTTGGTCCTGGCATTCCCCTGTATTGGGGTATATAAAGATTACAATACCAAGGGGCCTCTCCACCCAATGATGGCTGACTAGGCCATCTTCTGCTACATGTAGAGCTAGAGACACATGTTCTGGGGGTTCTGGTTAGTTCATATTGTTGTTCCTCTTCTAGGGTTGCAGACCCCTTCAGCTCCTAGGGTTCTATCTCTAGCTTCGCCATTGTGGGCCCTGTGTTCCATCATATAGATGATTATGAGCATCCACTTCTGTATGATATGACCTCCCACTGCCCCATGATTGGTGTATAAATGCTGGAACTACATTGATGGTCACTTCAGAGTCACAACTGATACAGCTTGCACAGATGAGAGATATTAACTGATATTAACTTCTTTGTTCAAATAACTGGAAATGTACTGTTTCAAGTCCAAGAAATCAAAAGTCATGGATAAAAGCGCTGAAGTTTGAACAGGCATATGGTGGCAAAAAAAAAAAAAAAAAAAAAAAAAAAAAGTGTTCCAATGGCCTCCTCACAAGGGGCTCTGCCTCCTCTTTAGGTTCTTTCCTCCCCAGATGAAAGAGAGTACATATGAGTGTGAATGTGGCAGTGAGCATGTTTGCAGACAGATAGATGTGAAGAACTAAATCTTAAATACAGGTATACTGTGTTTCTGGCAGAGGCTTTTCCCTTGGTACATTGGAAGTACACAGCTATAATGCTGTAAATATTTTTATGTGGGTATCAATGTGATTTTACTCAATGTAACTTAATCAAAGATGTACTGTGATTGAAAATACTGTATGTCTAGCTCTGCTAGTGAATGTTGGGTCTGTCCATCATTAAAAAAAAAAATCAATGCGACCAATTAGTTGTAATCTCTAGTTCTGATAAAAGATTATTTACTGTAGTCTTAAAATTAATAGTGTGAGGTAATAGCATAAATAGTTAAAACTTAAAATTATGTTATATAAGGAGCTAAAACCATCCAGTGGAAAAAAGACAGCATTTTCAAAAAATGGTGCTGGCTCAACTGGCAGTTATCATGTAGAAGAATGCAAATTGAACCATTCTTACCTCCTTGTACAAAGCTCAAGTCTAAGTGGATCAAGGACCTCCACATAAAACCAGATACACTGAAACTTATAGAGGAGAAAGTGGGAAAGAGCCTCAAAGATATGGGCACAGGGGAAAAATTCCTGAATAGAACAGCAATGGCTTGTGCTGTAAGAACAAGAACCAAAATGAGACCTCATAAAATTGCAAACATTCTGTAAGGCAAAGGACACTGTCAATAAGACAAAAAGGCCACCAACCCTATATCCAATAGGGGACTAATATCCAATATATATAAAGAACTCAAGAAGTTAGACTCTAACAAAACCAAATAACCATAGTTTAAAAATGGGGTACAGAGCTAAACAAAGAATTCTCAACTGAGGAATTCCGAAGGGCTGAGAAACACCTGACAAAATGTTCAACATCCTTAATCATCAGGGAAATGCAAATCAAAACAACACTGAGATTCCACTTCAAACCAGTCAGAATGGGTAAGATAAAAAATTCAGGTAACAGCAGAGGCTGGCGAAGATGTGGAGAAAAAGGATGTGGAGAAAAAGCAATCCCATTGCTTGTGGGATTCCAAGCTGGTACAACCACTCTGGAAATTGGTTTGGTAGTTCCTCAGAAAATTGGACATAGTACTACCAGAAGATCCAGCAATACCACTCCTGGGCATATACGCAGAAGATGTTGTAATAAGGATACATGCTTCACTATGTTCATAGCAGCCTTATTTAGAATAACCAGAAGTTGGAAAGAACCCAGATGTTCCTCAACAGAGGAATGGATACAGAAAATGTGGTACATTTACACAATGGAGTGCTACTTAGCTATTGAAAACAACGAATTTATGAAATTCTTAGGCAAATGGATATATCTGGAGGATATCATCCTGAGTGAGGTAACCCAATCACAAGAGAACACACATGATATGCACTCACTGGTAAGTGTATATTAGCCCAGAAACTTAGAATACCCAAGATACAATTTGCAAAACACATGAAACTCAAGAAGAAGGGAGACCAAAGTGTGAATACTTTGATCCTTCTTAGAAAGGGGAACAAAATACCCATGGAGGGAGTTACAGAGACAAAGGTCAGAGCTGAGACAGAAGGAAGGACCATACAGAGACTTCCCCACCCAGGGATCCATTCCCTAAACAACCACCAAACCCACACACTATTGCAGATGCCAACAAGATTTTGCTAACAGGACCCTGATATAGCTGTCTCCTGTGAGGCTATGTCAGTGCCTGGCAAATACAGAAGTGGATGCTCACAGTCATCTATTGGATAGAACACAGGGCCCCCAATGAAGGAGCTAGAGAAAGTACCCAAGGAGCTGAAGGGGTCTGCAGCCCTATAGGAGGAACAACAATATGAACTAACCAGTACCCTCAGAGCTCGTGTCTCTAGCTGCATATGTAGCAGAGGATGGCCTAATCAGCCATCAGTGGGAGGAGAGGCCCTTGGTCTTGCGAAGATTATATGCCCCAGTATAGGGGAATGCCAGGGCCAGGAAGTGGTAGTGGGTGGGTTGGGGAGCAGGGGAAGGGGGAGCATTTAGGGGATTTGGGGAGATGAAACTAGGAAAGGGGATAGCATTTGAAATGTAAATGAAGAAAATATCTAATAAAAAATAAAATAAAATAATGGTATGGTGTTGACTTGAGAAATGTCCTAGTTGTTCAAAATATAGGATGTTCTTCCAGAGGACCTGGGTTTAATTTCCAGTACCCACATGGCAGCTCACAATCTTCTTCAGTTCCTTGGGATCTAACTCCCTCCTCTCGTGCTGTACAGACGGGCATGCAGGTAAAACACATCTACATAAAATACTAAATAAATGAAGAACACATTAAAAATTAAAATTATTATGTGGATTAATGAAAATTGATAAACTATTGGATGATAAAATGTTCTAGTACTTTTTCATAATATACTTTCCTTAAATATGTAATTTATTAATACATCTCCAAACACAAATCACTTTGTAATTTTTTAAAATACTGAAATATGTTTTAAATGATAAGGTGTTTTATATGGGCATTTAAGGGCTGCATTATTATACAGAGTTTATATTTAAGTATAACATGTTGAATTAATGCTACAAAAAGGCCTGATGACCCAACGCTGTTATCATTATCTACAGGCAGCACAGTGATGGATTTCTCCAGCCAGAAACATGCAACCGAAGTTTATTTTCCCTGAAAACAAAACATGTTTTTTCTTTACTCCTGGGTCATTTTACATGAAGACAATGAGAGAAAAATATTCAGCAGCAATGGTCCAACATCCAAAATGTCTACGCTTAAGTGAAAGGAGTCTGACATATTGAAAGACCTCAGCAGCAAAATGCCATCTTGAAGGAATTATGTGCAGAAATGAGAAGAAATGCATGGGCTCTGAGAGAGTCCTTCCCAGCAGCAGAGAGACATTTTAAAAAAATCAAATGACACTCCACCTGTGAATTCCCAGGGGAACTAGCTACATGCATCTGTCCCCTTAGCTCTGAATTTCACAGCAGATGAATGGGTCACCCAATTGTGTTCCTTTCTCCAAAATTTGTTCCCTGTGGGGAGTCACTCAGCTAGTGCAAATGAAGTCCTTTTGGACCACATAATAAACAACAGTTATGAGCAAACATATTAAATGATGTGGAGGGCTTCAGGGCCACTCTGTTTAAAGCGATTTCTTATAAGCAAAAGCCTTTGATGTTGGTCTCACCTGGTTCCTATTCCAGCAGTTCATACTGAGGCTGGCTTTGCGCAGCTTAGCAATGTGAGAGCAATTTTATCTCCTAATGAAACGCCAATGCATTCCCAGGTTTCCATCCTGTGGCCCCTGCTTTCATTGCTTCCTCCTGGTGTTTCTTCCATTTACCACTAATACTGTAGCTGTATTCACTCATCTTTTCCACATACGTTGTGCGGCTTTTCAACTTTCTACCATCTGAGAGTACAAGTGGCAAATGATGAGAACATTTTCTTGGGATAAATGTGAAGCATATAGGTATAAAGTCCAGGTATAAAGTTAGGCAACTGTAAAGCATATGTTTAACACCGGGGTGCAATTACACCTGCCTATGCCATCCTATGGACCAGCAAATTTCAGGATGACAGCGCATTCTGAAAAAAACACATTAGTGAACTCAGGGTGCATTTTGCTAAATGTAATAATATCCAAATATCTATGGGTTAGCTTCCTGTAACATCTTAACCATGTTAGGTATTAACACTATCTGTTGACTGATGTCATTTATATACCTACTCTGCATGTTGACATTTTAATTTTACTGATCCAGTATAAAAGTCAAAATAGTTTCTCAAGGCAAAATTTCAGCCTCACTAAGACTTGAAATGACTCAGCCCATGATGAACAGAGAGTGAGGGACACAACTATGTATAAAGCAGGCAAATAATAAACTTACTAACTTATGCCAGAACCTAAACTAATTAAGATTAAATAACAGAGGATGAGGGCCAAAGACTCCCTGAATAAAAGGCAGGCACAAAAGGCCACACATTGCATAATCCATTTACATTAATATTCAGAGAAGGACGGTCTCAGAGACCTACTTGGTGGGAATAACATCCCCATGGAAACATCTGGAGCTGGGTATACACATTTAATAGACTGAATGCAACCAAACTCATTCATTCACTGTTAACTTAAAAAACTAAAAAAATAAAATGATGAGAATCCTCAGTATTTCTTGCAATACTAAAGCTGTTTAAAAATATTTACTTGAGGGGAGGTATGGACTTTGAACTATTTGTTGCTTGGGGCTCAGTATCATTATCAAGTTCTGGTCTTAAAAATTAAGTTATAAGCAATTCCTTAGGTTACTAGCATTTGAAGCCAAATATATTAAGTTCTTTCTTTAGCTCAGTGTTTATACTATTAGAAATATATATTGCATTTTAATTTATTTAGTGTGTGTGTGTGTGTGTGTGTATACACATGTAGTGTATGACAATATACACTTATAGAAGACAGAGTAAACATTCTATCTTATGTATGTTCTGGGGAATCAAACTCAGGTGGCATGCCTTGGGCTAGGCATCTTTACCTGCTGAGCCACAACTTCTGCCCCATTATTCTTTGTTTCTGAATGTCTAAATTATGTCCCCTGCTTAGAAACCTTTTTTCATTTCCCTACTTGGTTAGTTTGTTATTACTGCTGAGTTTTTGCCCCATAGTCTTTATAAATTTCTTACTTATTTCTCTCTTGAACTACAATGACTAGGCTCAGATGTTAGCAATGATGGACTACTATGACTTACATTTGCTTTTGTAGGGATTTAAGTATTAAAAGAGACTTAGAAGCTTAGAGGAGATTTGGAAACCATCAAAAAGAAACAACAACAACAACAACAACACACACACACAATTTCTTGATTTGCAGTAGAAATCTCACAATAGACACAATTTAAAAACAGATCGGTTAATATTGGATGTGTAAATACACCAGACAAAATGAATGCATGCCAAAGGGCTTACTCTACTCTCACTTGGTCTGGCCCCCAGAGAGGATTATTAAATTTCAGGAAGTGTGAAAGCTTGTTGATATGTAAAGCCATTTGGGGGTATTAAAATGATTTATAATTTATCATCAGGTTTGTGAAGAATTTAGAAGTCTTCCCTCTATGTTAATGGCAAAGAAAAGTTTGAACAAAGAAAAATAAACAACTAATCTTCTATGGTCCATAAAAAGAAGGAAAACTGGAGAAAAGACGGAAGTGGGCAGAGAACCCTGAATCCTGCCTTCTGGAAGCAGGGATGTGCTCATAACAGCATCTACCAGGTTAGAGTGACAGCAAGGGACTACCAAATGGATGACCTATGAGAATCTCCCTGTGGCAGAGATGGAGAGATGCAGCCCAGTGTTGAGTTCTACCCAACAGCTTTGCCAGATCCTTAAAGTAAGTCTGGAAAACAAAATCCTCTCCCAGAAGCAGAAAGAGAATTTACCTTTTTTTTTTAAGATGTCAGATTATTCTGCTCACTGGAGAAACTGATTCAACAGAACCTAATCTGCAGCTGGATCAGATCCTGGTCTCCCTAGGAAAAGTGGTTGTGCATGTCAGCTCCCAGCAGGCCTAGCTAATGGAAACAATTGAGCAAGTTCAGGAGTAGAAGTTTAATGCAAGACTAAGAGCCCATCATGCTGTTCCAGTCCTCTATTGCTGCTATATCCTCAGAATTTTTGCTGAAGTTCCTCTACCCAGAATTGCATGTCTCTGATTCTTCCTAACTACTACTTCATTTGCATTTTTCTAAAATGGCTTCCTTGCTGATTCACCAGGCAAATACTAATGTACTAAGATTCATTTCAGTCACTACTTTTTAATGATATCTTCTCCTAGATAAACACATACTGATTTGCTACTTTTCACAACTAAAATCTTATTTGTTTACTTCTTAGTATCCACAACAGCTTTGTTGACACTCAAAAGCAAAGTGAGTAGAAATGTCCACCAGTAATTGATCCAAGAAATGATGGCAATTTCATATAGAAGAATGCCACCCAGCCATAAGGAGCTAAGTGTTGACCATGCAATAACACGAATGAGCCCTGTAGATGTGTTAAATGAAGGATACCAATGAAGTGGCTTCTCTGTGACTCTGCATTCGTGTCCTTCTCTGCCATGAAATCACAGCTGAGTCATTGTATGGGGTGTGGGGTAGGAAGTCACCGAAGCATTTTTGTTAGGGTTTCTGTCACAGAGATTCCAGGCTAGACCAAGCTTTTCTTTTAAGTCACAAGTAAAGCAGTCAAGACTGTTTGAGCATCCTCTCGAAGAATTTGGGGAGAAGTGTTCTGACTGGCTCTGGTGGCCTGGTTCCTTAATATCTGACAATTTAGAAAGAGAGAGAGAGAACTTTTCTGTGTGTGCAGTTTGTACCAACTACTATGCCCATCTAAGAACTTCTGTATTAAAGTAAAAATATTGATTAAATAAGGGTGGGGGATAGCTTATAATGTTCAACTACAGCATTTCTTATCCCATCTTTATTGCAGTTTTAAAAAATTCTTTTCAATCTTTTTGTGACTCCCTCCACATTCAAATTCTGACGCCCCCCCTTTTTTTTTCGTTTTCTGAGACAGGGTTTCTCTGTGTAGCCCTGGCTGTCCTGGAACTCACTCTGTAGACCAGGCTGGCCTCGAACTCAGAAATCTGCCTGCCTCTGCCTCCCGAGTGCTGGGATTAAAGGCCTGCGCCACCACGCCCGGCTAAATTCTGACTCCTTTAAGAAAACATACTGTCCTCACTAATTTAGCCCATCTTTTTAAACCTTTCTCCCTTGAACTTGATCTCCAGTTTTACACTACTAGAGAACAAGACCAAGGCCTCCCATATACTGGGCAAGCACTCTGGCTGTGAACTACGTTTATAGACTTCATTCATCTGTAATCAAGTAGTATACTTTCTTGTTGCGCGCCCACATGTCTCTGACCAGCAGAGATGGTGGGAAGAAACGACACAGGGACGCCAAGGGGGGTTCAGAGCAGCTTGCCTTCTCTCAGCTTCTGCTTTATTCTGCTTTATTCTGCTTCTCTCTCTCTCTCTCAGGTTTCACACAGCTGCAGCTGTTCACTCACTCACTCTGGTCTCTCCTACGCTGGCCTCTGGTCTCTCCTTCGCTGGCCTACCTCATCTGGGGCTGCCCTCAATTTATACTTCCATTCACTCATGCCACCTTACACCACCCAATCATAAACGCACACATCCAAGGCAGCATGCAGGATTGGCTGATAGAATGGTATCTTGAGATGTTGCGCTAATCTCTCCAAGGAGTTACATGAGCTGCTTTTATTTCTCATGACTGAGACTGGGATAAACAAGCAAGGTCATTGGGCTTAGCATAGAGCAAGGGCACCATCTTTGGCCCATGCGGCTGAGCCCGCTCCCCACACTTTCTAAACACAGCATTTTCATAATGTTGCTCCCTTACCTATACCCACAACACCCCTGCAGGTGCTCAGACCTTTGGAAAGGATGCTGTGCTTTCAAATTCTTTACTAATCATTCACATACAGTAAGAGCTTGGTACAAAGTCTATTATACTAAATGTTTGGATCACTATCTTTATAATATCACAATAGCAGGTAAAGATTAAGATAGGTCATTCCGGAGTGTTAAGAGAGGAACAGGACAAATATGCAAGAGAGAAGAAAAGGAAAGTAAGCAGAAGAGAATGTCTTCCTTATATTACAGCACAGATATACTAAGGATATTCCACAATGGCCTTGCTTTCATTGTTTTGCTTTCAAAGAATAAAAAGTGAACATTCATATAATTTATTTAATAATATTTTTTTCATAAATACCATCTTTATAAGATTTATAATCTTATTTATGCAGCTTATGGAAGAAAAATATTGAAAGAAAAGGGATAATTCTTTCTTATATTTCCAGCATTGTTTATTTTGCTTGCCCTCTGATGCTATTTTATTTAAAAAGTCATTAAAACTTCTAAATTCTAAGATATTTATTATAGGAATTTCAAGGGTGAGCACTCTTTAGTTGCAATGATTGGTGCAGGTATTTGTTGGTAACACCTGTCACCACTCACATTGCTGGGCCAACCTCACTGCAGGGACATAGGGTCCTTCAAATAGTTTTCATGAGGTTGCAGTATTTGTACATTTTAGCAATTATTCCTGTCCCCATCCTTTCCCTAACACCCATCCCCAGCCTACAGCTAATCCCCCCTTCCCCTCCACCCTCTGATTCATACTCTACTGTTCTTCTCTTTCCTTCCAACTCTTTCTTTAAAGAAAGAGCTCATGTTAGCAGAGAGATGAGCTACAAGGCACACAAGGTTTGAGCAGTATCTGACAGATGTGGACTACCAGATGTGGACAGAGCCTAGGATGTTGGGCTGAATTGAACTGTCCTGGGAGAAAGAAGAATCAGTCTAGATCTAAGGTATCAGTGTGGGAGAAAGGAATGGCAGGCAAAGTGAGCTTCAGATCTGCCATTTACAAAAGTCTCTGTCAGGCATTTGTGCAGTTGTAGGAGCTTTGATGTTTGTCTTGTTTCTATTTTGGGTTTCTAAACTTTTTTTTGTTTTAAAATGAGAATCCTATTTTGGGCAATAGACAATTTATCCTTTAATTATTGGTCTCTCTTCACCAATTCTCTTCATTTATTTACCCGGAGTAACATCTGCTGGTTAGGAGCTTTTTCAGGTCAAATGATGAGAAGAAAGGTTTATTTGTTTGTTGGTTTGTTTCTTTATTTAAAAGGGAAAGTGAGAAATAGAAAACAATTATTTTGTTGGGTAAGGGTGCTATATTGCTTGTTCCCAATGATAAGTACAGCTTTCCTTCAATGAGGCTTGGCTTGTCAGCCTGCATGGCAAGCAAAGCATTTATAACTATTTAGATTCCAACAGTAGAGTACACTGTCCCTGTGGAATGAAGTATAGCATGAACTGATGCGCTGTCAGTGAAGAATAGAAATTCCCTCCTGAATCACAATATTTGTGTATATGGACCCTTCCTTCTAATATGGAAGTTATCACAGAGAGATGGCAGCTCATTTGTTTTGTTTTGTTTTGTTTTTGGTTGTTTTTCAACACAGGGTTTCTCTGTATATCTGTGGCTGTCCTGGAACCCATTCTGTAGACCAGGCTGGCCTCGAACTCAGAAATCTGCCTGCCTCTGCCTCCCAAGTGCTGGGATTAAAGGCATGCGCCACCACTGCCCGGCTGACAGCTCATTTTTGAACTACATAATTATCAGCTTTGATGCTCTTCTGGTCTATTATCTTTGCACTGTTAATATTTCTCATGCTCATAGTTCTCCTGTCTCCCATAATTAGTAATGCTACATTCACTTATTTGTGTACAGCTTTGTTGGTCCTTCCTTACTGTGTTGTATGAAGTTGGAGGAGTTCACATATAATTAGGACATCATTCCTTCATGTCCCTCAGAGTGATGAAGATTGGTTATCAAACTCAGAGGAACCTCTGCTGCCAATTGCGAGCCAACTTCATACATAGGTAGACCAATCATTCTCTCTCTCTCTCTCTCTCTCTCTCTCTGTGTGTGTGTGTGTGTGTGTGTGTGTTTGTGTCTAATACATTAATTTGCCTTAAGCTCTGTATTTTCCAATTCTCAAATTATGATCTTCACTAAGAAAATAAAAAGAAAAAAATCATAAGAGATATTACAAAGCTTTTTTTCAAAATATCCATTAACTGAACTACGAATGGACACCAAGATCTCTCCTAATACTTTTGATCAACTCCCTTTGCTTTCCTCTATGGCAATGCAATCTCTTGTACATTATAGTCCATATTTTTTAAAGTCAAGGTCAGTTCTTCAGAAATTCTTCATTTTCGTTCATCATTATTTATTTTTCCCTTTGCTGATTCATTAGACTCATCCCCCTCCAGTTACTGTTCCTTCTTTCCCTGTTGTCCTGTTAGGCAACAGAATCATCAACCCAAGTCTCTTTTGTGCTTTACAAACCCTGATATTAACCATTTCATTGCCAAACTCCAGTGGATTTATCAATTTTCCTTCCAGGATAAAAACAAGTTGTACTTGGTTTCCTTTTATTTAACTTGGTGTATTTTTATTTTGTATTCTTATCTGTTTTGTTTTGTTTTGTTTTGTTTTGTTATACTTATCTCATAAACTAAACTCTTGGATACTATAGGGCTCAGTCGTCAGCTATCTCCTTGTTTCTACAGTGCCCTCTTGCTGACTTTACTAGGGCTTATAGATTTGCATTGCATTTCTACATTGAACATATCCAAGTGTGTTTTTCTAGTTCAGACTAAACTTAGGTATGCCCTTGCCTAGTCAACTTTCTCAGTTGGATATTTATTCTGAGTCTTAAACTTGATGTGTTTAAAACTAACTCCTGACATCCCCACAAAGCATTTTTGTAGTCTCTATGCCTTAGTAAATAGTAGCTCGAACCTTGCTTAAGTTAAACACCTTGGATATATTACCAACTCATCATTCTTTCATAGTTTATATCTAACCACATAAATAGCCAATGGCCTTACACTTGAAAGTGTTCAGACTTTTTTATTCCTTAGCATCTACATCACTGTCATCTGGTACCAGTGCCTTCCTACAATATTTCATAGTTTCTTAACTGATACTCTATCCACTTCTGTTGTCTGTGCATTATAGCTGCTTTGAATCAACTCATATATAATTAAAATAGAACATTTTATTACTATGCTCAAATAATGCCAATTATTTGAATTATTGGTTCTTATTTGAAGCCAATTATTTGAATTTGAATTATTGGTTCTTATTTGAAGCCAATTATTTGAATTTGAATTATTGGTTCTTATTTGAAGCCAATGTCCTCCCTCACTCAATTTTTTTACATTCTTACACACACACACACACACACACACACACACACATATATATATATATATATATATATATATATAAAATGATATATGCACCCTACATATAAAATGCATACTATCTGTTACAGAAAGGTATAGTATGCTACTTTTTTCTTCCTATCTTAGCCGTCATGGTACGGGGCTAACAGGCAAACAACCATGCTCAACTTGTTCACTCCTTTATTAGATAAGCAGATAACATGTACAAAATACAGTCAACATCAAACATTGTAGTCATGAAGTGAATGAAAAATAAGACATTAATGGATCTGATGCACATTTTTGCTTGATGAAGAACAAGTATCTAGAAAGCCATAGAAAGCTTCTACTTCTGTAAAACGTTTGGGTCATGTGGTTGAGGAAAGAAAACTTCATTCTATTCATCTCTCAACCATGAGAATATGAATAGAATCATCAATATATCATATAGGAATTTTAACAACGTATTAGAATTTGAGGAGTAACCCTCTGTGTTACTTATTTTTCTCTTGCTATGCTAAAACACCATGACCAAGACAACTTATAGAAGAAAATGTTTATTTGGGCTTATGATTCCAGAAGGTACTAAAAATCCTTGTAAAGAATCATAGCAGTAGGCAGCAGGGTGGCTTCAGGAAGAGAAAGCTGTGAACTTACACCTTAAAGCACAAGCAGTGAGCAAAGAGAGTAAACTAAGTAGAGCAAGCAGATTTGAACCCTCAAAGCACCCAGCGTACTCCCTCCAGCAGGGCCACACCTCCCAAACCTACCCAAGCACCACCACTTATTGGGAACCAAGTATTCAAATGACTGAGCCTATGTGGGACGCTTTCAAACCACCACATGCTGCAACCAATTTTCCTTAGGAAGACAGTAATACAAAGCAAAGCAGAATGCTCTGTATTCATGGTCTGGAGTGCAAATGGTAAAATTGAGTATCTGAACAATCCACTCTTAGAGCATAGGCAACTCTATGGGGAAACACCACAACATTGTGTTTGTTTCATAATACTAAACACTGCAGTTTTGTGCGAGAGGAAATAGATGTTTTAGGTGATAACGATAGGTGGATATTAAAAAATGATATTTCAGATCTTCATATGTCCAAAATATGAACTAAATTATATTTTATTTTGCAGGCAAATGGATGGAACTAGAAAATATTATCCTGAGTGAAGTAACTCAGATCCAAAAGGACATGCATGGTATGTACTAACTAATAAGTGGATATCAGTCAAAAAAATAAAAAATAAAAATTACAGAATACCCAAGATACAGTCCACAGAACTCAAAAAGCTCAACAAGCTGAAGTGCCCAAGTGAGGACACCTCAGTCCCACTAGGGAGAGAGAAGAAAGCTATCACAAGTGAGGAGGGAGGGAGGCACCTGGGAGGGAAAGTGGATGGTTTGGGGGAGTGGAGGGAGGGAGAGGGGAACCTGATCTGGTATTGGGTGTGGGAAAAGGACTGAAGCCCTGAGGGCCTGCAGAAAGAATGGAAACAGGCAACCTCAGGAGATAAGAGGTTGGGGGAGGGGGACCACCAGAATGCAACAGAGACCTGGGAGGTGAGAGACTTTCAGGACTGAAAGGGAGGGACCTGAGATAAGATGCCAGACAGTAGGGAAAGGGAAGTTATAAGCCCACCTCCAGCAGGAAGACAGGATATCAGGTTTGGGATGAGGTTGCCATCCCACAGTCACAACTCTGACCCATAATTGTTACTGTTTGAAAGATCTTCAGGGATGAAAACGGAGAGGAGCCTGAGGAAAAGAAGGTCCAGTGACAGGCCCAAAGTGGGATCCAGCTCAAGGGGAGGTCCCAAGCCTGACACTATTACTGAGGCTATGGAGTGCTCATAAAAAGGGACCTATCATGACTGCCCTCTTAAAGACCCAACAAGCAGCTGAAAGAATCAGATGCACATATTTGCACTCAACCAATGGACAGAAGCAGCTGACCCCTGTTGTTGAATTAGGGAAGGTTGAAAGAACCTGAGAAGAAGGGTGATCGTGTAGGAGGACCAGCAGTCTTAATTAATCTGGATCCCTGAGATCTCTCAAACATTGGACCACCAAACCAACTGAAATGAAGCCCCCAACACACATACAGTAGAGGACTTGTGAGTCTGTGTTCATTCAGAGATGATACATTTAACCCTCAAGAGACTGGAGGCCCCAGAAAGTTTAGAAAGTGGGGGTTGGAGACATCCACATAGAGTCAGGTTGGTGGGGAGGAAGTATGGGATGTGGAACAGTCAGAGGATGGATCAGGGAGGGGGGAAATAAAATATGGAGTGTAAAAAATAAATTAATTATTTAAAAGAGAGAAAGAAACAAACAAAACATACTCTATAGATCATAATAACTGGTGTTATTTCAGAACCCGAATCCCCAGTGGGCAATTGTTAAGTAAATTGACATGTTTCCTACAGAAAAATAACCTGGAAATCAGTTAATTTTTAATATATTGTGAATTCTAACAATTCCCATCAATAACTATCTGTCTTTCTCTAGGTAAGAACAAGCACAGTTAATGCCTACATTTTTAGTATCAACCAAATATTGAGGCTTAGTGCTATGGTATACAACATATATATCAACATTTTCTTAAACCATAGAATCAAAAATAATAAAGCTAATTTTGAATTTGGGGGAAGTAATTTAGTAGTGTATACTCTCAGAATCATTAATGCTTATTCTATCAAATCTTGATAAAATAATAAATAAAAAATAGTCCCGAAGTTTAGATAACAGATTCTTTATTATAGTGACTGAATTTCAATGAGTTAGGAAGTGTTTCAGGATACCCTCAAATTTGAAATGTGACTTGGTATGTTTCTGTAACATTTTTTAAACTCTTGAGAATTCTCATAGAAATGTTTGCCTTGCTGACTCTTTTTTTTTTAAGCATCTGATGTTAAGATGCATGGCACTATTTATAAATGAAAAGAATTTTTATGTACGTTTAAAGTTTTTTCTAGGGTCTTAAAATAATTTTGAAAGAAAAAATGTATATTTAAAATCCACAGAGATCTTCACATGGAAAATCTGTAGCTGAATGAGAATAAGAATGTTAAAGCTTGCCCCATTAGAAGACCATATAGTGAGAAAATAAAGAATTAAAGTTACTGTGCAAAAAAAAAAAAAAAAATTTTTTTTTCCTGAGGAAGGCATTCTGGGGACACAGAACACCTCTTGACATCTTTTATACTAAAATGGCAAACTTGTCTAGTGTTTCAGAAAATCACTGTAACTTATCAAAAACTTGTTTTTCTAACAGTCTATAAAATAATGGTAATTATGGGATTGCCCTCTTCCTCAGCTTCTTTCAGCCTTTCCCTAATTCACCCGCAGGGGTTCCTTTCTTCAGTCTATTGGCTGGATATAAGTATCTGCTTCTGTCTCAGTCAGCTGCTTGTTGAGCCTCAGAGGACAGCCATGTTAAGGCTCCTGTCTGTAAGAACACCATAACATCAGTAATCATTCAGGCCTTGGAGCCTTCCCTTGAGATGGATCCCAAGTTGGGTCAGTCACCAGACTTCCTTTCCCTCAGTCTCTTCTCCATTTTTCTTCCTGCAGTTATTTTAGACAGGAAAATTCTGGGTTAGAGTTTTTGACCTGGGCACCTCAGATCTGTCAGACAAAGAGCCATCAACCATGCAGAATGCAGTAGCTTGTCTGAGGCCCCTGACACATATGCATCAGAGAACTGCCTCGTCTGATCTCAGTGAGAAAAGATGCACCTAACCCTCAAGGTATTTGAGGCCCCAGGGAGTGGGGAGGCCTGGCAGGGCTGGCTGGGTGGGTGGGGTGGGGACATCCTCTTGGAGACACAGGGGAGGAAGAATAGGATGAGGAACTGTGAGAAGGCACATGATGGTAGCAGCAGGTAATAACTGGACTGTGAAAAAATAAAATAATAATAAAAAATAATAGTAGCTAAAGCAGGATCATCCCACTGTTAGCTTCTTGCCTTTACAATAAAGTAATAATATAACAGTATAACTAGTTTCAATATTTTGCTAAGAATGTCAAATCTGTGTGATTTTTTTATCATCAAAGGCAGAAAAAATATGCTTTTAATTGATCTGCGCCTTTAGATTTTGAATCCGACTATGTTTAAATGTTAATAAACAAGTTATCTTTAGTTACTAGAGATCCAAACTATAAAATGTAAAATTACAGAAATGTCTGAGACATCTTAACTTTTAAGTTGTTTTGAGTAGCATGAAGAAGTCTTTCATCAGCCTGCATCACTCTACTAGCAAGCTGATGAACTCTTTGGACTAGTGTATCCAAGCTGCATATCCTATCTTCCTATTCATCCTTTGGGTCAGATCCAGTGTTATAGTATCACAATGATAATGCTCACATAACTTCTATTTTACTGAATAATAGCCCAAAACTTCAATTGAAATGATGCTGGTCATTTTTAGAGTATATTATTTTTCTTTTATTATGAGATATTTTTGTTAGTGTCTTACTGTGTTTCATTTATAAATTAAATACTGCGTGTCTATATATGCATATACACTATGAAATTATATTTCACAGGATATAATATATACATATATATGTGTATATGCACATATATACAGTCAGTGCCTAGCAGTTTTGATACCATCCTGGATTCATCATACATACACTGAGGATCTTGGAATATATCTTCTATGAGTAAGGTGGAAGGATTGCAGATATTCATGAACGTTGTCTACTCTATGCCATGGATTTTGACAGTTATTATAAGGAAAGTAGGCAAGTAGCTACATTTGCTATATCCATCCACAGTGAGGAGAAGATCGCACTTTGGGGTGCAAATCATAATTTGTTTTAGAAAATATTCCCCCAAATTTAATGACTATACACAAATTCAGAGTTTTTCTCTTTTACCACCACTGTGCATATCCCCAATTTTCTAGTTAGTGTGTTTGTTGTATGTTTTGAAGATTTTTTCCATTTGCTCAAATTTTTCTGAGAAACTGGAAAACATGTATACTGTGGATAAAAAAAATTCGCATTATTGATAATGGTGTTTTATACATGATGGCAAACTTAAGCTAAAAAATATTAGCCCAGCGTGGTGGCGCATGCCCTTAATCCCAGCACTCGGGAGGCAGAGGCAGGTGGATTTCTGAGTTTGAGGCCAGCCTGGTCTACAAAGTGAGTTCCAGGACAGCCAGAGATACACAGAGAAACCCTGTCTCGACCCAACCCCCAAAACAAAACAAAACAAAAATATTGATAGACTGGATTAAATAGCTGAAAGTAGACTAGCATGCCCGGGTAGTTGCAGTATATTTTTGTTGTGCGATGGAAATGCCTGATCAACCAGTCCTTTATAGTATTTCTTTATTTATAAAATATGTATAGATAAAAACCCCATGTAAAAGCCCAAGAATGTTTTATAAAACTTATACTCTCCCTTATGGCACTATTGATTACAAATCACATCCTGTGTATCTCAAACCTTCATATTTTCACCTGTTTGAATCAAGATTATATTAATCACATTTGTCCTTCATGGGGACATAGTACAAATACACAGAATAAAAGTGAATTATCTGAAGGTAATTGATGTTTCTTGGCTATACCAGTAAATGTTAAATGTCAAATGAAAGAGAATGCCAAAATGCCTTTCAATTAATTTTTCAGTATGGCTCTAGTTTTTATTCAGTTGGAGATTTTGATAAAGTAAGCTCTCTGGTAGTACGGTTGTTAGAGTTTGTCTAACACTTCTCCACCCACCCCCCTTTGTGTGTGTGTGTGTGTGTGTGTGTGTGTGTGTGTGCTACATCCACTCCAGTGAAGTCTGTGTGACAGGCCTAAAAGCCTGGAAGCAGTCCCTAGGCAAAATGTTTCACAGAAACTTAGCCTCCTGGAACCTTGGCATTCCCATAGCACGAATGCTCCAAACCTGTCCCAGTGTAAGTCTGGTGTATGGATCTGTCTGCTCTCTTTCAGTATTGTTTTATTATAAGTGCCTTTAAGGATTGATTTTGACATAAAGCTAAGTTAGATTAACCTCCACCAGTGTTCCAATGTCCTAGGAAGTCCTGGAGCCAACAATGAGCTTGGAATTCAGTAAAAATGTTGTCTATTCAGTATCATTCAAATTTACCTCTAGTAGAGACAGTGAAAGTAATCAGGCATTACAATTTACTTGAATGGAGCTAGGAATCTCAGGGCTAGTCTACCTAGTAAATACTTAGAACAATAGCCCTCCCATACACAGGAATTTACAATGGCCTAGGAAGAAGGTGGGTTGTGGTTTTAGGAAGAACTGAAGTATTATTCATGAAAGGGTTAGTAGACTGGAATTCCTCTGGTGCATGCTTTTCACTAGGCCTAGAGGAATAGCATAATCAGGTATTTACTAAAGCACCCCTGGTGGTGGGTTTAACAATAGACTAGCATTGTATCAGACCACTCACCTGGCTCCTGTGTTTAGCTGATCTTAATTAAGGGTTATTCCTATTCTCAGTTGTAAACACAGCATGACTCCTTCTAGCTTTTTATGTATGCATTTTCTTTGTGTCAGTGTACCTTGGAGGATATATTCACTTGGGTTTCTTGTTTTTCTTCTGTATTAAAAGTCTGGTGCTTGCTTGGAAAATATTACATTCAGATACACACTCTCTCTGTGCCCGTATTTGTTTGTCATCAGTAGCTTGCTCATCCGTAACCTGGACCCTGAGTTTTCCTGCGGATTGAGGACTCATATTGAGGTCTGTCTGTAGCAAGTGTGTGTGTGTGTGTGTGTGTGTGTGTGTGTGTGTGTGTGTGTGTGTAAACCAATGGAAAGCTTTCAGATATGACAGCATTTTGTTTAGACTTATTTATTTGAGATTTTCCTCACCTTATATTTTCTTGGGTTTATATTTTTATACAATATATTTTTATCATAAGGTAGGAAGGAATTGAAAAGGGGAAATAATATAAACAAAATATTTTATTAATATAAGAAATAGATGTATTTATTCTTTCAGAATATCCCATATTTTTATCATTGTCATCTCCCGCAAACCCACTCTTCCCCTGACTCCTCCCAGATCTTCCCCTTACCTCCCTACCTTTTGCCAATGTCAGACTCTTATTTTGAAAAAAAAAATCCCTTGAATCCAATTTATGCTGCCTGTATAGCACAGTGGTAGGCACCCACTGGAGCATGGTCAACTTACCAAAGGCCTCACACTCAGCAAAATTTATTAGCCTACCCCCAGATACCATGAACTCTTAATAGCTGTAGAGGCTTCTGAGACCATCCTCACTCTGAGCAAAATAGTTTTAAAGTTGAGGTTTGCTCTCCAGCCTCATGAAGAAAATTGATGTATTTTTAAAAATCTTAAAATAAAAACCTCAAATCATCCATAAGAATAATTCCAATATGCTTTTATATGGTACTTGTTGTCAAACAAGCATCTCTATGTATATAATGTAGAGCTAAAGGAATAAAAAATAAGAATTCCTCTGCACTTTATGTAATGAGATGATTCGGTGTTATCATGGACTCTGATTGGCCAGCAGCATTCTAGAAATATGTGTTTGGGTAGAGTATGTGTGAGTGCCTGTCCCAGTGATTGTTGTTCTTGGTGATGGGCTCCTTCCAATCTCCCATGATGCTTCACCACAGGAAGAGTGCTCACTCTGCCTCACGATTTACATTGCACAAAGAACTTTCAAACTCAGTCAAAAATTGAAACTAATGAGTCTAATGAATGTTACAAATTCTTCCTCCTACTTTAACATTAGTTCATGTCCTCTATTATAAAGCACCATGAACATGTAAATTTCACATAATTAGATCGGCTCATCAATCTGTTAGTCCCCAATTATATAACAAAATAGTTACTGAATGAGATTTATTGGTGAGGTGCTAGGAAATATTTTTTAGGCTTCAGAAACCCTTATTTGCATATTCTAATTAGTGGTTTATTAATCTTAAATGCATAAGGAAATTGACTGCAGCTTAATCTCATAAAATTCATCACTGTAATCCTTTATTGCATTGCTTTGATATACATTTTTAGCAGTTTATATGCTGAGGTAACAGCTAGAAGGGAGAATATACCATTCCCCCATTTTCCAATTATAGGACTTTGTCCACAAACATATCTACTTACATTATAATAAATATGTTATATCTTTTAATAATCTTTGCTTTCAATAAATTTTTAAAATATTTTCATTTTTCTTTAACAACTCTTTCTACTTTCCCTTCTCAGGGGATCTTGCCAATATCATGACTTCATCCAAAATCTATTATTTATGACACTAGAGGTAAGAACAATTCTCTGTTGAGAAAATGGCATTTTCCACCTTATCAGATAACATTTGTGAAGTAAATGACATCAATTCGTTGAACCTTTATTAAGTCACATGTGCGTGTTAGGAGGCAAAGAAACAAAAGAGACTGCCCCCAGGAGTGCTACAAACAAAGGAAGAGACTGGCCCCAGGAGCTCTACAATTGGAAGGAAGGAACAATTTCAGGTGAGACCAGCCTCACCTGGCATGGGAGATACATTTCAGGAGGTTCCTTGTGTTTAGGCTTCTACAGATCAAATTTGGTCCTTTATAACTCAAAGCAGAAATGGAGTTCCCTAAAATTCATTACATTTTCTCTGAAGAATATTCACTTAGGTATTGAGAGAGAGAGGAGGAGGGAGGGTGGGAAGGAATGAGGAATGGAAAGAGAGAGAATGAGACGGAGACAGAGATAGATAGAGACACAGAGAGAGACAGAGACAGAAAGAGAGATAGAGATACAAAGAAAGAGGTGGACAGACACAGACTCACACAGAGATGCAGAGACAGAGATACATACACACAGAGAGACCAAGAGAGACACACACACACACAAAGCAAGAAATAGAGGAAATGAGAGAGAGAGAAATGGAGAGAGAGAGAGAGAGAGAGACAGCGAGAGAGAGAGAGACAGAGAGAGAGAGAAAACAAACCACTTAGTCACAGCTGGAAATTCCAAGCCATTTAAAGATGTAGAAAGATTTCATAAGGTTTAGCCATATCTCAATGTTCATAGCAAGCTTCTAGTTCGAACCCATTTCTGTACTCATGGTGGAAGTTCAGTATGTGATCTTTAATTTCTGATCTTATATACATAACAGTTGGCATTTTGGAGATGTAGGGCATGAAAGAGAATCTTAAAGCCAACTTTTTATGTGCCTCAAAAATGTGCTTTACAAGAATTCCAAATAACATAATATTCCAATGTTCTCACCTTTATATTATCTTTATATTCATGTCACATATGATATATAAGTATAATTTATATGTAACTTACACTTTAACCCTTTGAGAATTTTATTAAACAACAGTGACAGTTACAGCTTGACCATTGTGCTATTCCAGTGCCAGCTTTCTTGAGTATGGATAATTAAAATGAACAATTTATTGCCCCAAAGTTGTGGAGATTGGAAAGTTAAAGGTTATAGAACTACATCTGGCCAGAACCTACTTGCTGAATCACTACATGGCAGAAGGCAGAAGGTCAAAGAAGCCAAATATGGCTGATGTCACCCTTTATAAAAGAAATATTCATATTTATTTATGTATGTGCATCTGTTACATGTGTTAAGGTACCCACAAAGGCCAGAAACGATGTCAGATCTCGAGGGGCTGAAGTTGTAGGTGGTTGTGAGCTAGCCAAAATGGTTGCTGGGAACAAAATTGTTTTTCTGAAAACACAGAGCATGCTTTTAACTGCTGAACCATATCTCTAACCGTAGATTCATCCTTTTATAATGACATCTCTCCTACTTCTGATAGCAAAACTATCTATAATGATTAATCTCCACTGTCAATTTGATAAGATCTAGATAAGACCTTGATAAGAGCCTCTCTAGGCTTGCCTATATAGATAATTATCTTGATGAGGTTAATTGATATGGGGGAAGACTCTAACACCATGGCCAGCACCATCCCCTGTGCTAGAGTCCTGGACTGTCTAAAAAGTAGAATGTGATGTGAGCACAGTAATTCACATTTTCTGCTTGCTGATTACAGATTTTCTGTGACCAGTTTGCCTTAGGCTTCTACAATCTTGAATACCCTACCATGATGGACTGCAGCTTTCAACTGTGAGCCAAAACAAAACTGTCTCCCTTAAATTGCTTTTGTCAGGGTATCCTATAACAGCACCAGAAAAAGAAGCCAATTCACCCTCAAAGCACCATCAGCAATCCAAGGCCTCATGTCCCAATACTGCCATAATGGCGCTGAAATTTCAAAATGATTTGAGAGGAGCATTCAAACCATAGCAACTGGGCACAAGAATATTGCTAACATGTTTTTGTGTTACTGTGTATTCTGTATATATTATTTGACTACATATTATTTGTAGTATTGATGCTCAATTTCATAATAAATGATGCACTGTGGTTAGTATTGATATTAGTATATTTAGTATAATTATATTAAAAAGGGAAAGACCAATATTTGGAGAGTGAGTGAGCAATGAGGACAATGTTTAAACAATTCACGATTTATTGAGGTGTCTGCTTATTTTGTACCTGCAGGGTCCATGACTGATAAGGAGTGACTATACCCAGGAAAGGCCATTCATTATAGTTACAGGATGAAGATTGTATATTTAGTAGACCCAACTGACTCTCAATATACACTATACCCATTGTTTTGGGCCCTCTCCATAATCTCCAAATCAAAAAAATAGCAACAACCTGTTTAGCATCAATCCTCAATGTTCACTTCCCATGACATGTCGGTGATAGAAGATATTTTTTATGCCAGACTGGCTTCCAACCCAAGGTGTAGAAGAGGGTGACCTTGAACTTCTGTTTTTCCTTGTCTGTATCTTGAGTACTAGGAAGACAGTGTGTATTAGCATGCATAATTTCTCAAGTACTGGGGATAAAACTCTTGATTTCATGTATTCTAGGCCAGAATTTCCTCATTCTAGACCCTGTTTATATATGTGAAATGTTGATTACTTATATTTGATGATATACCTGACTAAAAGAAGTACCACAAGAAGAGCAGATAATCTTGGTGTGATAGCTAGGGCCTTCAAGAAGCTTGACAGTTGTATTCTGGACATATAAAGTGTCCCTCATACTCTAGAGGAATTGAAATGAGTTTTTATGGACAATTTTTTTTTTCTCCAAACCTTTCATTCTCTACTCCTGGGTAGAAACACTGCTTATGGTTCAGTGAAGTTACCACATTCATCTCTATTTCTAATCTTTACACTTCTCATGCAGGAAGCTCAGCACTTGGTACTATTTGGGTGGTAATTACAAAAATAAAAGCCAAAACAAAAACAAAAAAACTAACAAGCAAACAAAAAACCTGAAAAGGGGATTTCAACAAAGACATGGGTTATAGATCATAGCTTGGGGCAGAGGGAAAGAGTAAAATCCTCCATATGTAGTAAGTAGAATTTTTAAAATAACAAGGACCTTGGAGTTGACCACCTTGAGTCAGCAAGCTAAAAGCACATCTTTTATACTTTCATCTTGATTGATTTAACTCAGGTTCTTTTCTGTGATCTTTATTTTAGATTTAGGGATGAATTTTAATGAGTCCAGTATCTACAAAATTATGATACTTGCTTGGAACTGAAGACTTCTGAAATAAGATAAGGTAAAGTTAAAAGAAAAATTGTGCCAAAGTAAGGCAGGTAGACATTTGCTGAAGCAAGGGAAATTTTTCACACTCTAATAGGATCCAAATGAGTCAGACTTCAGTGGTTCCTTTTAAGTAACAGCTTGAATCTAGAGTTAGTCTCAAGGAGGAATTGCATATATCAGGTTGACTGGTGGTCATATTTATATGGGATTGCCTTGATTTTGTTGACTGATAAAGGAAGACCCAGCCTAAAAGATGGCACCAGTTTTGGATTTCTGTCCTGGACTGTAGTAAAAAAAAAATAAAATGAGCATTTGTTCATTTTAATTTTTCTCTGCTCTAGATGGTAGATATGATGTCATCAGCTGTTTTGAGTTCCTGGTGCCTTGACTTCCCTGATAAAATAGAATGCCACCTGGAATTATTGCCTAAGTATAAGCTTGTTCTTTCCCAAGGTACTTTCTGTTTGAATATGAAAGAGAAATGGAATTAGAACGAAAACTCTATTGGTTTGTCAGACCAAAACTGTGTCAGAGGCCACAAAACAGAGTCAAGAGACCAAGGATGCAGATAGAGTAAATAATTGTGTGTGTGTGTGTGTGTGTGTGTGTGTGTGTGTGTGTGTGTGTGTATGTGTATCTGCACTTGAATGCTAGTGCTTGTAGAGACCAGAGGTCCAACTAGAGTGCTGCCTTTTGTGACCGGATCTTCCCCTGAGAGCTGAGTCTTGCTCGTCAGTCTGTGACAGATGGGGTTTGCCGCTGCTTCTTAGGTATTGGGGTTTTACACATGTGGCAACATATGAGCTTTTGTAGGTGGATCCTAGCAAGCAATCTCAGGTCCTCATATTTTTGTGGTAACATTTCACTGACTTGTCAACTTCTACTTTTGTGGACAAGAAAATAAACTCACATTTTCAACCTGAACTTGTATTTGGAAAGTACTATTCACCTTTTTCTGAGCCCAGTTTTAATCAACTTCTTCAATTTATTGTTCAATTAAAGCTTTTTAGGAAGAAACTTCTAAGTAAATTTTAGATAACACTTTCCCTTTCTCTGTTTATAGCTTGTTTCTGAGTTTCTCCATGGAGAAACCAAACCTAGGAGAAATGAAACTACAAATGCTATTCAGATGGCTGGCAGAATATTTCTTTCATGTAAGATATTATAGAAATGGATGTTCCTGAAAACTAAAGCCATAACAGATCTTTATTATATTTCGGAAAACATTTGTTTCCTTAATTATGTTTTGGCGAGCCCATTTCCCCTAAATCTTTCAGATAATGAATCACACTGTGCGATGTCTCCTCCACTTACCCAACTCATGCATCACCCTGCTCTTCACAGTGAAGCTGAGAAAAATGGCTGTCACTGGAGAAGAAATGACAGACTCTCATTAAAAAACAACCATACTGCCGACTTCTTTTCAAAATTCTTCTAAGGTAGGTGCACCAGTTGAAAAGTTATTTCAAACACTTAGATTTCTTATAGCAAGACCCCACATGCAACATCACTGGACTGAGGGTTTCTATGAAAGAAACTTTAAAACTTCCTTAATTTCTCCCCTAAGATCATTAAGCACATCTGTAATTCAGCTCTTTCCTCACATCCACTTTGGGAAGACTCAATCTATCCCCATCCTTACCTCCAAGTAGTAAAATATATGTGTTTTTAATTGCTCTTCAAATTTCATAAACCAAAATAACATATGGTTGTTTACAAAGATCTAATTAGCACATTTACCTAAATATGCTTTCATGGTTCTGAAGACATTAAAATTAAAATGCAAATTATAATATGGATATGAGAACTGAAGGAGGATAATTTTAACCAAAGTGCCTACAGGCAGATGATTTCTTGGCTTCCAGCTTGCCCATTTGAGGGCCCTGGCCCTGAAGGAAGAAGGAAAAACTATGATCTCCAATCAGAAGTCTTCATCCTATGATTGCTTAACACAATATTAACAGAACTGGGGTATTTAAAGATATAGTATTCATTTGGCAGAGAGTTGGCTCAGAAATGCAGCACTGATCACTTGAGTGGAAACAAGGATTCTTTGGAAAGTCAGTTGGATAGTGTTTTGCTGGGATAAACAGAGAAGGAATGTGTCTTAGAGTGGAAGTCACAGGTGTGAAGGACTAAGGCAGACTCCTGGAGGAACATTTTGCTGAAGCAGACACAGGAGAGAGCAGGTTCTGTAAAAGCATGCTGATCTTCACTTCCCTGAGAGAGGCACAGCTGAGGAGCTGTTCTTGTTCCCTCCTGCTAACTGGAGCCAAGGGTGAGGCCTGGCTGTCTCTGCTAGGTCATGCTACCACTGTTGCTAACTGGACTCTGCCAAACTAGATTGCTGGTGTACTCGTGAAGTGTTTGTGAGTAGATCAAGGTACCACTGCTAATCAGTGAACTTAACTGCTGATTTCTAGACAACAAAGACGGGAGTTGCTCCAAAGAACCCTTCTAAACAGGTCCATTACCCCCCAAGAGGTGTGTATTAATATTTTTCTTGTAAATCTAGCAGGCTTGAGAAAATTCCTAGTAATAACCTATACTAATAACTGATGTTAAATACTTTACACTCTCTCATTTAGTTCTCTCAATGCCATGAAGAAATACTATTCATTTGGAACATTATTCATGTAGATCTCTGTACTTTATGATTCTTTATGAATTTTCTGTGTGGAAGCAGAAGACACTGGTGTCACAACTAGAAAAAAAAATTACTGTCAGAGTATCCATTAGCAAGAAAGAGAACTAATTGCTTTACCCATGTCTCAGAATGCTGATTATCTAAATACCATTATTGTATACAGGCTGGGAATGGTTATATACATGATGATGCTTTGAAGGTTAGTGAAAGATGCAGAACCATGCTTCTCACCTCCTCTGTCAACTAAAAAGTCTAGTTATGATTTGACCCATGCTCCCCCAAAAGCACCAACTACATTTTAAGCTCTGTGCCATTATTCATTGTATGGATCAATTTGGTTGTGCAAATGAGGTTTCCCAAAGCACCTAACATTTTTATTTAGAGTGCCTGTGCAGTGATTCTTGAGATATTTCCATTCCAATCTCCTTCACCGGGTAAAGATTCCTCCTCTCAACCCAGAGACGTCATTTCTCCCACAAGAAACTGAGCAAATAAGAAAGAACAGAGGGAGAGATAATTTGCATCCTTTATATGGGATATCAATATGGTGATGGATTGTATATGCTTGGCCCAGGGAGTGGCACTATTTAGAGGTGTGGCCTTGTTGGAGGAAGGATGTCACTGTGGGTGTGGGCTTTAAGACCATGGTTCTAGATGCCAGGAAACCAATCTTCTCCTAGCAGCCTTCAGTTGAAAATACAGAACTCTCAGATTCTCTTGTGCCATGCCTGCCTGGATGTTGCTATGCTCCTGCTTTGATGATAACTGACTGAAGCTCTGAACCTGTAAGCCAGCCCCAATTAAATGTTATCCTTATAAGAGTTTCCTTGGTCATGGTGTCTGTTCACAGCTATAAAAACGCTAACTAATTCATATACTTTCCTGTTTTCAGGGATCAATGCTTGGGCTTCCTGTCCTTGGAACTGGGGCCACAACACTAGCAGTGGTCCCTGCAGGATGTTTAGCTATTCTGTTGTTTTGATTGCAATCCTGATGACCATGCTACACTATCTATGAATATGTTTTTATCAGAAAATCACGTTTTTATAAATATATAATGTTGAGGATCTCCAAATAAAACCATCCGGGATTTAAGTTATGCCCCAAATTATCTAAATCAAATTACTACTACTCCTAAAACAAACCAATAAAAAATATGAGCACTATATTGAGACAAAGGAGACATTGTGAAGATGGACTCCTGGAATAAGAGAAGTGATTACAATTCTAGGAAGGCCTGGAGCCATTAGAGGCTGGAGAATTCCTAAGTCTTTGAGGAAGCATGTCACTGCTAGACCCATGATACTGAATCCCTGACTCATCAAACAGTGACAGTATAAATTTCTTTTGTTTTAAGATATCACGTTTGTGGTGTTATTATGGCAGTCTTGGAAATACAAATTGACCTGTTCCTGTTAAAGTTGTATCATAATAACAGGAGAAAAACAGCTGATCATGCACATTTTTAATAACATACACTGAAATCAGGAAACTCTCTAAAGAACAAATTAAAAGCTACATGAACTTTTTGAATTATCAATGAACCAAAGAATCACAATTTAATAATAATAATAATAATAATAATAATAATAATAATAATAATCCTAACCTGATTTTACTTGGGAAAAAAATCACAGAGTAACAACTCATAGTTTATATTGTGCTTTTACAGAATGAATTTTATCAGTAAGTTTCATCTATCATTGTAATTTTTTTGATCTTATCAGAATGAAGATAATTACTTGAACTCTATTGCATTAAACACCATGCAAAATAGTTTATCACAAGGATTATGGTTTCTAATATCCAAAAGACAGTAAAGCATATTGGAATGCTATCTATAAGAATAACTCCATAAATAATATCAAATTGTTATAATGTACCACTGTCATCTTTTAACAATGGAATATAGGCTGTCTTTATAAAGACTATTACCCCATCTTTTTTTGTTTTGTTTTGTTTTGATTTGTTTTGTTTTGTTTTGTTTTTGAGTCAGGGTTTCTCTGTATAGCCCTGGCTGTCCTGGAACTCACTTTGTAGACCAGGCTGGCCCCGAACTCAGAAATCTGCCTGCCTCTGCTGGGATTAAAGGCGTGCGCCACCAGGCAACCCCATCTTTTCATTGCCTGCAGTTTTAAACATTCTTAGAGGCAGCAACTATAGTAACAGCAGTTTGCAAATGAAGTGGTTTGTAAATCGTTTTTTTTCCCAAAACAACAACTTTAAAAAAATGCCCTCTAAGGAGAGATGAAACTATAAAGTATTTTATTTGGCATTTGGATGCTGTATGCTTTCCACACAAAATAAGTCTACTGAAGCCACATCTTTTCACCCAAATCCATTCTTCTCTCTACGGTGTGAAGCTTAGAGGAAGAAATCATGCTACCTTGATGTGAGATTTACTCTCTTTCTCCATGTCTATTCCACAGCTTAAGTTTTCATTTAGAATATTAAAAAAAGAAAGATAATGTTTACACTAATGTAAACATATTGTTTATATTTTGTTTAAGGTTTGATTTCTGAGACAGGGTCTCACTACGCAGTCTGGGTCCACCTGGCCTCTACTTCCCAAGGGCTGGATTACAGGTGGGTTCTACGATGTCTAGATACATTATATATTATATTTCTATCAAGCAAGCACTGTAGAAAAAAGGAATCACATTTATAATAATAATATGCAGGTATATTTTGTTACCTTTTTTATTATTTAAACTCATAAAGCTTGAACATTCTCCAAGCCTCAAGTGGCTATGATTATCGCTGAACATGTGTTGAGAATTCTTTACTCCATTTAAAGAGCCTGCCATGCATCCTTTGTTCTTTGTCTTATGAAAAAAGCACCTCTGATATTTTTCATAGTATAGAATAGAGTTTATTTAGAGCATGGGGAGGAGAGTTGAGTGGATAGAGGAAGAGACTGAGAAAGGCAGGGCGGGGTAGTAAAGGCTGGCCATGAACACATGGAGAGAGAAGGAGAAGGGCATGGAGAGAGAGGGACAGAGGGGGAAGAGGGAAAAAGCAAAAGAGCAAGAGCCACCTCTTATATTTTTAAGGATAGTTACTACCACCTTTGGATTACAGCACCAGCAAAGACATCTAATTTAGGTTCAACTGAGGTAGGTGAAGTCTCCAATTGAAGAGGAGAGAATGAATGAACAATGCGTTCTCAGTGAGGTAGTAGGATAATAAGATCATTTTTTTCTTAAATAGCTAGGAGGCAGTATGTCTTGGTGGAAAGATGAGCATAAGTTTCACTTCAGCTTCATTCAAACTGCTTATTTCCCTCAATGGATACTTACTTCAGTACTCTTAGCCTCACTATTTTACTTGGCTGAAAAATGTGCATAGAATTGTCACATGTATTAAGTAAGATAAAATATGTTACAGTATGCCTCTCAAACATGAATAACAGTTGCACACTCTCACAACTTGGATTTCTTCTTTTGGAAAAGACATCATAGACAGATCAACTGTAAGAGTGTAGTTGAGATCATGGCCAAATACCCTGCACCTCATATAGACTAGATAGAATCTAAAAGACTTGGGTTAGCTGCCTCATGTGAAAACATTACATGTTATTAGCAAATGTGATGCAAATCCACTGCTTCCTATTCTCGTGAAAGAATAAATTTCTTGCAAATGTTCATATGTATGTATGGACGGAGAGATGGTTCAGTGAGTAAAGTGCCTGTTGTACAAGGGCCTGAGCTTGGTTCTCTATCACATAGGTAAAAAGCCAGATGTGCCATCACATTTATAATTCCAGGGCTAGGCAAGGGAAAAGGATAGACAGGCAGATACTGGGGACTTAGTGGTCAGCTATTCTGATACAGTGAGCTTCTGATCTAGTGAATGACTCTATTACAAGAAAACAAACAAACAAACAAACAAACAAACAAGTTGGAGGCATGATCATGGAAAACATCCTTATGGAATGCACACAAGTCTGCATAGCTGCATAGAGAACACTACATGCACTCACGCACATGTATAACACACACACACACACACACATGCTTGCATGAAGAAAATCTGTCTCCACTGATGGTAGCTGTCCATTTCATAAGGGCAACCAAGGGATACATGGCTGAAATAAGGATGAATTTGATTTTGCGAATTTAGGATCAAACTCAGCTTTCAGTAATCTTGAATCTAGCTGCAAGCAAATCAAGGCTTTGAGATTTTTCTTTTTCTTTTTCTTTTTCTCTTTCTTTCTTTCTTTCTTTCTTTCTTTCTTTTTTTTTTTTTTTTTTGAAATGGAAGAAGCAATGCGGTAAATGAGCAAATAAGAGAAAAAAAAATCATTGCAAGTAAGGATGGCCTTTTGTCCGCTATGAATTTACAAAAGCTGATTGGCAGAGCTTCCTGAGGGCAGGAGGGTAATGTTTTGAATTCTGAAAACTCTAGAAATATATCAGGTCTGTTCCCTCTACTCTAACGGGGAACTATCTGTGAAAACAGAGGGAGTTGCTTGAGTCACCTCTTGGGAATTTAGCTTTAAGTTTCTTGAGCAACAGTTTCTAGATTCTGGTAAGTTAAACAGAAAGGCTAGAATTTCTAAGGAAGAGTTTGTATGTATGAACAACTTGTTAAGGTGGGAACTAAACGGCATTTTCTATGACTTTACTTGTTCTTTGGCCATCCTGTCTAAACAATGCAAATTTTTGAACTACAACACTGTGTTTGAGCATTTTTATATTTGAAAGAATAGATTATTTGTGGTCGTTGCTTTTGATATCTGGGCGTCAGGATCGCTGTTAGATCTAAAGGGCCCCATACAAATTTGGCTTGATACTTCATTCAAACATGTGAAACTTTGCTAAGGATTATAATCATTATAATACCACAGCCTCCCTTCAATAAGTTTATTCTGATATTTTAAGTGTTTTGTTGTTTTAGATCCTTGAATGTCCAGATCTGATATAATTTTGCAAGTAATCTTTTACTGAGAGGAGGCTTAACATCCCAGGGAGTTTCCCTATTTTGGGAGAACATGGTTCACTTAGGCAGCATCATAAAATAAAACAAAAACAACAACAACAAAAAACCATGATGGCTAATGAGCTGAAGTTTGAAGAGAAAGTCCTGCAAATGATACAGCTCACTTTCTAGGATACTTTCCCATTTATTTGGGGGGGGGGTGTGCACACTTTTTATTAATCTTACCCTCCTTCCTTTCAGAACCCTATTCCACCATAGAAGCCAATTAATGTGTGGAGAATATAAAACCGAGGCCTCTTTATTAGAGATTCCACTAGAAATCTTTAGTTTGGCATAATGTTATATTGTAATAATAATAATAAAAAAAACACCACTGTTCTGTATGTGATTGTTTTGTTCTTGGGAACAATTTGAGAAGCCTCCTACACTTTATCTCACCTTCAGGAAATTGAGATGTGTGGGGAAAAAAATCTAAAGAAGCCCAGCCTAGTTACACTAAAAATACAACTTTGTTGTTTCTAAGATGAGCATCACTAGATCCTAACTTCTTGAGATCTAGTTTAGAAAAGCGTAGCTTTTTGTCTACAGCTGAATGACAAGCTTTCTTACTACATGTTCTATGTCCTCCGGTGTCTTTGTGGAGCACAGGGGAACCTAGAGATGCTTGCTCATGGGCTCTTGATCTCTGTACCCTGGCTCAGCATGACTGCTAGTGAATGGAAAACCACACAGGGTGTTCTTACACTGAGTGTGTTAAGGTATGGGATTTGACTTCTCTCTATTACTGCTGTCATTTATTCATGATTCAGGAGTGGTTTGGGAAACACTGACCCCAGGTCTTAAGCATCAAAACAAACCGAAACAAACAAAAAGAATCAGAGCACCTCAGAAAACATAGGATTGTACAATTGCTTCAGATATTTTCTCTCTAAAGTAGGTGATAAATTATACCATGAATTTTAAAGATGACTATCTAATTGATAGAATAGCATCCTTAGTGAGAAGCTTATAATAAAAGAAGTCCCAAAATGGAGAAGGAGGGGTATGGAAAGAGTGGTCCAACTTAAAATGACTAGGGATTAGTGAATCTTTACTGTGGTGAGATCACAGATGATGCAGAATCTTATAACTCCTGTTCTTCTTGATCCTTCATGAAAAAAAAAAAAAAGGAATCATTGCACTTGTATTGTTATTTTGATGGAGAATAATTCTGGCTTTATAGTAGTGAGGAAATCTTGGGAGGTACTAGCCCAGCAGGTGTGATAATCATCAGTATAAGAACAGTAGAAGAGGTAACAATACACATGCCAACAAGAAGGAAAAATGCTGAATTGCCTAAGCACATGGATAGAAACCTAAGGCTTGTCCAGACACCCAGAGTCATCTTCCAGGAAAGCAAACTGGGGACTAACAGTGAAAAAGCCTACTGATAAGCTAGCATCATCATGGCCTAAGTAAGACTTTTCACAAAACAGGAATCAAGATGCAGGAAATTGGTGGCACATGCTGAATAAATGTGGGTGTATGTTTCATGATGTTCCTTGAGAGCCTTAATGCATGGTCGTTGACATAGAAATTTCACTTGAAGACTCAAGCTGAAGAAAATTAAACACGTATGTAAAGACGTGGCTTCAGGCTGCTAAATTTAACATTGTAATAAAGGTTTCTGAAAAAATATTAAGATAATAATATTTATGGTACAGTGAAATATTTCTTTCTTTTTAAAAACTTTTTCCAAGTTTTTATTAGGTATTTTCTTCATTTACATTTCAAATGCTATCCTGAAAGTCCCCTATACCCTTCCTCCACCCTGCTCCCCTACCCACCCACTCTCAATTCTTGGCCCTGGTGTTCCCCTGTACTGGGGCATATAAAGTTTGCAAGACCAAGAGGCCTCTCTTCCCAATGATGGCCGACTAGGTCATCTTCTGTTTCATATGCAGCTAGAGACACAAGCTCTGGGGGTACTGGTTAGTTCATATTGTAGTTCCACCTATAGGGTGGCAGACTCCTTCAGCTCTTTGAGTACTTTCTCTAGCTCCTCCATTGGGGGCACTGTGGAATATTCATTTATATTGAACATTTTTCACTCTATTGAATATTTTTTTCTTAAACTGAATAGTAAAAGGCTGAGGAAAACATTACTTTATACAGTAGAAAGTACAAACAATAAAAAAGGTCCAATATAGTCACACTAAACAATAGTAGTAATTATCCCCAGGAGGTGTATTTCCAACAATTTTTCATATATATCTTCTATACATGAGAGGGAATGTGCACCCATGAACCATCAACAATATGGTTGCCTAAACAAGACCTGAACAAATACAATATCAGCTGACATGCGGATATGGATGGGCAAAGTCTCACAGAGTGCCTGTCACTAGATGAAGAGCTACAGTCAATTGATGCCTGCTAAGAGATGGAAAAATCAATCTTCCTGGCAGAAGAGCCTCCTAATTAGCTGTCCAATATTAAATAGTCACCCACCAAAACGTGTAGATACATGCAACACTAAATAGATTTAGTAGGTTGTATTAACATACTTATATATATGTATACAAGTAACAATAATAATTAAAGAAAAAGAAAACAACAAAAATAATACATAAGAGTAGAAAGGAAAGTTGGAGATAGAGGAGAAGCAAGTGGGCAGTGAAACCAGGATATAGTAATAGAGAGTGGAAGGAGTCAAATCAATGTATTACATCTAAAGTATAAATGTACAGGATGGAATTAAACACAACTAGTCAACAGTAAGAAAAATGAGGGAAATGTTATTTTTGTTTATTAAACTTAGTATCTCCCTTTGGTTTGCAGTTTCAACCTTACTTTACTATAGTTAGTAAGATAGTTGTCTTGGCAAGTAATATTTTAGAAAACAGCTAATATCACTGTATATTTTTGAAAATGTTTCAAATGATATAGGTACACTCATATGTTGGCAAGGAAACATTATAATGGAACACTCCTATTCTGCTAATAGTTATATAAATGTGCGCAATATATGTATGTGAAGATATATGTAAGTATACGTAGATATTCTTGACAAATGTGTGCAACATATTCATGCAAATGTTTACCATGGTTCTATCTGGAAAACCTTCAAATTTAAAGAAACACAAATGCTATTCTACTGTGAAACAGAAAATAAAATAGAGTACACTGAAGTGTTCAGCAATAAGAATAAGCTGTATTGTTTTCACCATAAATAAGCTTGTCAAATTTAATAGTGAGCAATGTACACTAGACACAGGAGAACACATAGTGTATGATGCAAAAGAGCACAGTATACTTAGATAAAGTATACTTAGATAAAGTATTCTTAGATAGTATACACCAGGAAACTGCTAACATAGTTTGACAAATTAGGACACTGGTTACCTAGTGATAGAAAGTATCAGAAAGTGTTGTAAGGGGTCTTCCCAGTAGAGGTAAAGTTTTCTCCCGTGGTCTGAGTCCAGGTTACATGAGTGTACTTACATTGTAATGAGCAATCAACCCTTGTATCTGTGATTTGTACCTTAATAAATTGGACTGTCAAAGAAAGGCTGCATTTCAATTGGAGACAAGAGAAGTAGACCTTCAGGCATCTCCTCCATATGGTGAAATGATGACAGACTTACAGACTGTTACAGTATTGCATAAGTAGTCTGAGTCAAAAGCCAGAGAACTTTATTTGAATCATTGTATTGTTACTTCTTGTTGTATAAACTACAGAGTGTGCTTGATGAGGCCTGAGATAGAGGAGGAGGCCAGATTGAAGAAGACTTGCAAAGACAAGATAAGGATTTGGAGCTTTGTTGTGAGGGTGATGGAAAGCTGTTCTGTTAACACGATAGACCAAAAGAGACTTTCTAGGAATAAAAGAACATTAGGAACTTTACTGCAATGATAGCAACAACAGTGTATCGAAAGGATTCACATAGTATCCCTGCTGCTTATCTTGAAGGAGAGAAAACTGGAGTAAATTATGAGATATGTTTTAATTGTGATAGAAGATGCAAAGGGATGTGGAGAAAGCAGCAGGATGAAATCTCAAGGCACATTTTTGAGGCAGATTCTTCTTGTGTAAATGTTTATCTACAGATAACGGCAACAGCCAGAGAAGTAGGTGACCCACCATTGGGTGTTAAGAATAAACACCTTTCTATATTCCTTGTATTCTCCCCAAACTGAAGCAATATAAACAAAAGTGCCTTTTTAAACAAAGACAACATTTTATTTTATTTTTTGTGTTAAGTGTGTGTGCTTGTGTTTGGGTGTATGCATGTGAATGCAGGTACCTGTGGGGATGGAAGAGGGCTTTGGATTCCCTACAGCTAGAGTGAGATAGAGTTGGTTCCCAGCTCAAATTCCAGGAACCAAACTCAAGCCTTCTTTAATGGTTGTTCTTTTTTTTTTTTTTTTTTTTTTNTGTTCAGCAATAAGAATAAGCTGTATTGTTTTCACCATAAATAAGCTTGTCAAATTTAATAGTGAGCAATGTACACTAGACACAGGAGAACACATAGTGTATGATGCAAAAGAGCACAGTATACTTAGATAAAGTATACTTAGATAAAGTATTCTTAGATAGTATACACCAGGAAACTGCTAACATAGTTTGACAAATTGGGACACTGGTTACCTAGGGATAGAAAGTATCAGAAAGTGTTGTAAGGGGTCTTCCCGGTAGAGGTAAAGTTTTCTCCCGTGGTCTGAGTCCAGGTTACATGAGTGTACTTACATTGTAATGAGCAATCAACCCTTGTATCTGTGATTTGTACCTTAATAAATTGGACTGTCAGAGAAAGGCTGCATTTCAATTGGAGACAAGAGACATAGACCTTCAGGCATCTCCTCCATATGGTGAAATGATGACAGACTTACAGACTGTTACAGTATTGCATAAGTAGTCTGGGTCAAAAGCCAGAGAACTTTATTTGAATCATTGTATTGTTACTTCTTGTTGTATAAACTACAGAGTGTGCTTGATGAGGCCTGAGATAGAGGAGGAGGCCAGGTTGAAGAAGACTTGCAAAGACAAGATAAGGCTTTGGAGCTTTGTTGTGAGGGTGATGGAAAGCTGTTCTGTTAACACGATAGACCAAAAGAGACTTTCTAGGAATAAAAGAACATTAGGAACTTTACTGCAATGATAGCAACAACAGTGTATCGAAAGGATTCACATAGTATCCCTGCTGCTTATCTTGAAGGAGAGAAAACTGGAGTAAATTCTGAGATATGTCTTAATTGTGATAGAAGATGCAAAAGGATGTGGAAAAAGCAGCAGGATGAAATCTCAAGGCACATTTTTGAGGCAGATTCTTCTTGTGTAAATGTTTATCTACAGATAACGGCAACAGCCAGAGAAGTAGGTGACCCACCATTGGGTGTTAAGAATAAACACCTTTCTATATTCCTTGGATTCTCCCCAAACTGAAGCAATATAAACAAAAGTGCCTTTTTAAACAAAGACAACATTTTATTTTATTTTTGTGTTAAGTGTGTGTGCTTGTGTTTGGGTGTATGCATGTGAATGCAGGTACCTGTGGGGATGGAAGAGGGCTTTGGATTCCCTACAGCTAGAGTGAGATAGAGTTGGTTCCCAGCTCAAATTCCAGGAACCAAACTCAAGCCTTCTTTAATGGTTGTTCTTTTTTTTTTTCCTTTTCATGAAGTTTTTATTTCGTTTCTTCCCAATTTTTATTAGATATTTTCTTCATTTACATTTTAAATGGTATCCCGAAAGTCCCCTATACCCTCCCCCAGCCCCCGCCCCCCGCCCTGCTCCCCTACCCACCTACTCCCACTTCTTGGCCCTGGTGTTCCCCTGTACTGGCGCATGTAAAGTTTCCAAGACCAAGGGGCCTCTCTTCCCAATGATGGCCAACTAGGCCATCTTCTGCTACATATGCAGCTAGAGACATGAGCTCTGGACGTACTGGTTAGTTCATAATGCTCTTCCACCTATAGGGTTGGAAACCCCTTCAGCTCCGTGGGTACTTTCTCTAGCTCCTCCATTGGGAACCCTGTGTTCCATCCAATAGCTGACTGAGAGCATGCACTTCTGTGTTTGCTAGGCACTGTCATAACCTCACATGAGACAGCTATATCAGGGCCCTTTCAGCAAAATCTTGCTGGTGTATGCAATAGTGTCTGTGTTTGGTGACTGATAATGGGATGGGTCCCTGGATGCAGCAATCATTGGTTGGCCCATTATTTTGTTTCAGCTCCACAATTGATCTCTGTAACTCCTTCCATGTGTGTTTGGTTCCTAATTCTAAGAAGGGGTGAAGTGTCCACACTTTGGACTTCGTTCTTCTTGAGTTTCATGTGTTTTGCAAATTGTATCTTGGGTATTCTAAGTTTCTGGGCTAATATCCACTTATCAGTAAGTACATGTTACGTGAGTTCTTTTGTGATTGGGTTACCTCACTCAGGATGATACCTTCCAGATCCATCCATTTGCCTAGGAATTTCATAAATTCATTGTTTTAAATAGCTGAGTAGTACTCCATTGTGTAAATGTACCACATTTTCTGTATCCATTCCTCTGTTGAGGGACATCTGGGTTCTTTCCAGCTTCTGGCTATTAGGCTGCTATGAACATAGTGGAGCATCTGTTCTTATTACCAGTTGAAACATCTTCTGGATATATGCCCAGGAGAGGTATTGCATGATCCTCCGGTAGTACTATGTCCAATTTTCTAACCACTCTGGAAATTAGTGGTTGTTCTTAACTACTGTGTTCTTAATTACTAGGTTCTCTCTCCAGCTGTCACCATCTTTATAAAAAGCAAGCAAGATATCTTCTCATCCTGATATTAAGACAAACAAAGATACATTTCATATTATCCCCAAGTTTGTAAGGCCCTAAATCACTCAGCGTCTTTGTTTGCCAGAAATGCATTTAGGAAAAATAGTACATTCTTTGTCATATGCATGACGAAGGTTTTGTAAAGATAGACATGAATATCAAAATTCTTATAATGTAAAACAAAATCTACAAATATGGTAGATCCTATGTCATTTTTTATTTGTATATGAAGTACTGAATAACTTGTTAATTAATAATAATCCCAGGACAGCCTATTGCTTTTCACACTATTACAAATTGGAATGAATACCTACATAACGTCTCTATGACATCACTTCACATATTAAAGTGCTGCTAACTCATTGTGCTCTCCCAGTCAAATTCATGAATTGCAGTCCTCAACTCAATATCACAGATTGTGACTATGATTGGATATAAAGCTTAGAATCAGGCCATTAATTTAAAACAAAGTTACTAGAGCAAGCCTCCATCCAATATGGCATTCTGTCCTCAGGAAAAAAAAATTACTGTGTATGTACACTGACTCATAGAGAAGATCACATGATGGCCCTGGTGGGGGGATAGCCATCATTAAGATGAGAAGAGAGGTCTTGGAAGAAAACTGCCAACGTCTCATCTCCTGAACCTAAGAAAATTATCTACAGCTCTTTAAACAGCACTACTAGCAAAGTCAATACCACTCAGTCTTTTGGCAACAATCAATCATCTTGAAGATCTACAAAGTTCCCATAAGAAAGGATGACTCAGATTTTGTCATTGCCATGTCAAAGAGACAGTGTAGATTTGAAAACATTCCTTTCATCATCCTGGGAAACATGACAAGCATGCTGAGGTTCACCAGAACCTCCTTTCTTTTCTCAGTTCCATTTTAAGACAGATAACAACTCCTTCATGTCATTTTTGAGCAACAAAAGTCAAATAGTGTCAAGTTACCTGACCACTGGTTGGAATATTTGAAAGGTTCTTCTTTCCTGTGTGTATGGAATGAAAACATAGTTATGGATGTAATTAGTTATCCTAACCCCTTCAAGGCAGCTGTTCTTTTATGTATGGTTTCAGTCAAGAGACACTGAAGTCACATGCTTTAAAGAAAGATAATTGTATTTGAAGATTTTACATTGACTTGTGAGGTGAAAGATGCAACGATAGCTTGTTAGGGCTAAAATAACATTGTGTTGCACAGCAGGTAGCTTAAGCAGCGAACATTAATTTTCTTACAGTTCTTGCATCTGGAAGTCTAACTCGAAGGTGCTAGCGTGGCTGGTTTTCCCTGGTAACTTTTTCTTTGGCTCACAGATGACCACTTTCTCTCTGAATCCTCATGTGATAGTTTCCTTGTACAGGTGATGCAGTTTACTCTTATATAAAGACAGTAACAAACTTCCATCTTCAAATTTTGCCAGAATAACCCTCAAAAGGACATTTGAGTTACATTCTGAGGTACTAGGAGTTAGTGGTTCAACCTATAATATTTAGGGATATAGGTTTTCAACCCCTTAAAAAACAACAGGTAGATGGGAAGATGGCTTGGTTGGTAAAGATGTTTACTACCAGTTCTTCAAACTTGAATTAAATCTCCACAACACACTCAATAAAAGGAGAGAAGTAGCTCCTGAAAATTATCTTCTGGCCTCTTCCAGTATGCCTTGGTATATAATACACTGCCCTCTGCCCACTGCACACATACAATAGATAAATATATAAATGCATAAAATATTTTTAAAAGTTTACTAGTTCAAGGGGTGTATGCAGTGTGTGTGTGTGTTGCATAAAGTATTAAGGTGCCTGTGTGTGCAGGCATGTGTTTGTGCAAACAAAGTGTATACACATGTGTGTGTTCACACAAGATATGTTGTCAAGAACACACAGAAATTGCTGTATGTTTGTGATGAAAGAAACAGACTTATTTCAATAGTCTTAATGGCCATTATTTTAAGCCTGAGAGGTGTGTAACGTTATTTTAGCAGAAATTTTTCTCTTTTGTGTTATTATTTAAGGGTCAGAACTCATGCATATGGAGTTAATCCTAAGCATTATTCAGGACTATTTCTTTGAATTTCAAAGATTTTGCCCTGAGTATTGGAAAAATCTTGAAAAGTAGTTTACCGTTGATTTTGAAAAATAACTTAGTCCACACTGACTCTGCTCTAGGTGCTTCTGCTTCCAAGTGGCACCCAGACATCAACTGGGTAGCCAGGCATGGCAACAGCAGCTGGGATGCTGAGAGTCAGTCTTGATAGTCACTTTCATGGGATTTAGAATCAACATAGAAACACACACATGTTTCTTGGTGATTATCATGTAGATTAGGCCAATTAAGGTGAAAAGAGCCTTTCTAAATGTGTGGACTTCCATAGGGTATAGTGTCAGTCCCAGAAGCCAAAAAAGGAGAAAATGAGCTGATGACCATCACTCATTGCTCTTGGCTTCCTGATTGGAGATTCAGTGTCAACATCTGCCTCAAACCCCTACTGCTACAGAGGACTTTACACTTGGACTAACCAAATTAAATGCTTCTTTCTTTGCTTTTGTGAAATATTTTATCCCAGAACTATACAAATTGCTAGCATTAAAGAAAAACATTACAAGACTCAAGCTCACTACATCTAAAATTTTATATATAAATATAAGCATACTCATATCTTTATATGAATATATTAACTATAAGTATGTAAATGAAAATATAATTTATCTTTATATACACATTTGTGAATACATCTATATACTCATATAAAACACATGTTTTAAACTATTCTGCAATGTCTTGTAATTCCTTTAATAAAATGTGAGGTTTACATAAATTTAATACTCTATCAGTGTCTGAATGACTGAACACACTTTGCCATATAGATAAGTGGACTGAGTTTTCTTGCAGAGAACTTAAAGTGACTTAGAAATTATTAAAAAATACATTGTATCATTCAATAAATATTCAGAAATGTTGGCATAAAGATTTGATTTGTTATATGATAGGCAAATAGTTAAATTATCAATTCCATATCCAGAAAATTGTTTAAAAGCTGGTATGTGAGATGAGAGATATATTAATTTTTCTGACTACAGTATTCATTCACTATGAATAAATATATCAAAACATCCTACTGGATGTCACAAATATGTTAGAAAGAAATGAAATTAATATATTAAAGAACTATTGATCTTCCCCTGAATTCATAATAACTAAGATAAGAAAGATAAAGAAGTAGCCTCAGTGTCAACAGATGAATAAAGAAAATGTGTCATTAAACAATAGAAAACTGTAGAGTCACAAAAAGGCAAACTCCTTTCAGTTGGAACAAGATGGATAAACCTGAAGTATATATCAGAACACAGGCCAGTCACAAAAGACAAGTACTGAATGAGCGACTCATAGGTAAAATTGAATTACCCTGAAATCATGTAAGTTGAAAACTGAATGTTGGTGATCAGAGAGCATGAAAGATGGGAGAGGGACAGTTGGCAAAGGTTCGACAACAGGTATCAAAATGCAATTAAGCAGAAGGAATAACCTCTAATGCTCTACTGTACAGCAAAGTGGCTATAAATAATAATGTATTTTTTTGAAATAGATGCAAGAGAGGATTTGGTGTATCTCACTATAAGGAAATAAATGTCAGAGATGATGACACACTGATTATCCTGATTTGATAATTACAAATGCATCAAAACATCATGAATTAATACAATTATCATGTCAATTAAAGTTAAAACAAAAGCCCTAAACTATTTTGTAATAATAATTGCAAATGGTATGTAAATTGCTCCTCACAGGCTACTACTCTAGAGTAAGACATAATTGAAAACTCTTTCCTATAGGCAGCAATTTCTTGGCCATGTTGCTTCTAGGAACTAATGTGTCTATTATACTTTCTGGGGGAGATAATAAAGATGATCTCATCTCCAGTGAAAAGAGGAGTCAGAGACCCTGCTGCAGAGTATCTTTGTTTTTTGTTTGTTTTTTCACAGTCCATTCCTTGGCTCATCAGGATATAATATACATTTTCCCCCCTAGCAATAATGTTTTAACAGAACTGCTTAACATGTCACTAGCATCTCCTTTGGAGAAAAAACTCTCAGTGGTGCAAAATTCACCCTTAAAAGAAATAAAATTTTCTTTTTGACAAAACAACATATAGGAATCCTTAAACAAAACAAAATAAAACAAAACTAAAACTAAAACAAAAGGAAAACATATCCAGCCAGTCAGAGTCCTGCTAAAATCACCTAATTTGTTGGATTTCCTTGCTTGTATTGTTTTACAGGATACAAGTGTGTGTTTGATTAAAAGTTAGAGACCAATAGACTGGAGAGGTGCTTCTAAAATATTCCATTACTCTCTTTTGACATAGTTATTATACCCATTAACTCATACCAGCTCTAGTTTCTGACATAAAACCTAAACGTAGTCAAGCCAGACATCTCTGGCCTGGCTATACGGAGGAAGGTGTTTGAAGTAATTTATTGCTGTTAGAGATAAAATTATTATTTTATTATTTTTAAGGTGTGGCCACAGGTACACACTAATTTGACTTAGTGGGCTATCAAAAAAAAAAAAGGAAAAAAAAATAGAAAACATATAAAATTGGAGGCGTTAGTCTGGGGTCAGACATAGGGAGCTGAACCGGAAGGTGCTATGGGATGGGGATGAGTATGGCCTAGATTCATTGCATACATGTATGAACTTTTCAAGATTAAAAAAAATACATAAACTAAAATGTTGACATATTAAATGATAAAAAATATGTAGTGATAGTCCAAATAGAAATGGAAGAAACAGCCATTTCTATATCTAGTTAGCATCAGTAGTAGGGAATTCTTACGAAAAAAATCCTGAGCAGGCTATTCATTATTTTTAAATCTTTTTGTTGTTGTTTTTTTCGAGACAGGGTTTCTCTGTATAGCCCTGGCTGTCCTGGAACTCACTTTGTAGACCAGGCTGGCCTTGAACTCAGAAATCTGCCTGCCTCTGCCTCCGAGTGCTGGGATTAAAGGCGCATGCCAACACGCCCGGCTTTATTTTTAAATTTTTATTATTTTTTACTCACTTTATATCCCAATCACAGGCCCTGCCTTCTCTCTTCTCAGTCCCAGCCTTATAAATCCCTCCCTCCATCGCCCTTACCCCTTCTTCTCAGTAAGGCCTTCATTATCTACTTGTGCCCATACCAGAATAACCTCTTGGTGATTCTCTATATCTCAACAACAACAACAACAATAACAACAAAACAACAGGAAGAAGATGACTTTGGGTCAGCTCTGCTCTAATTATAAGTTGGATAATTATATATTGCTTAGCTACATTCCTAAGCATTTGTATCTGATTTTTCTGTCTAACTTTGACACCTTAATTCTATTCCCTAACTTAAGTTTTGCCAAGAGCTACAGTACACACTAGTAATCAGCCCTTGATGCAGGAGCAGATGTAGAGAATGCCCTTCTATCAGTGGGCTAAATGACCCCTGAAAACACTGGGACTTTATCCTTAGGCTGTGGTGGGGATGCATAATCTGAAAAGAAGGTTTTTAAAGACAATAGGTATTTGAGGAAGAAAATATACAAATTGGGCCAAACAGGTGTTATTGCAATTAGAATAAAACAGATTAGGAGAGGAGTTATATACTAATTATTACATGCATTACCTTGGTATTATAGGAAATGTATTAAAATTCAGTGATGAGTTTTATAGGAAAGTACTGATGAGTCTATCTAGAAAATTAATAATAATATTAAAACTAACGCATATCTTCTGACTAGTTGGGATGATATGTTACTTTATAAGAGGTCCTTGGTCCTTGTATTAATGATAGGTAAAGACAAAGAAGCCTGAATACTTATGTTCAGAGCAAAGAACTAAAAGTGGGATGTCACAGTAGAGAATTGCCTCAAATTCAGCATTCCCCCCACAAATATAGTGCAGCTGTGGGCTGGCTCTGCTCTGGAGCTCAAGAATGCTTTTCAATGGATCATGGCTTCATTGTAGTCACCTGATCTTCTCAGAGCACCATTAACCAAAACTCCATATTTTAGGAAAGAGGACTGAGTTGCAGAAAGAACCTGATACAGTTCCCTTTTTCTAAAAGTATATTAACAGTACAGGAAAAAAATCTGGATCAGTTTGCCTGCCATTGAACAAAGGCAGGGAAGTACTAGGGCTGGGAGCTAAGGGCATATCTATGCAATGTTATGGATATAAGAGATAACAGAGTATGGGAAGAAACTCAGGAAAGACAGGAGTCCCACTTGGAACTTGGTATTCAATAACAGCTGGAAAAAGTGGCCACCTGTGGACAGCAGGGCCAGAGCATCTGGAATTCACCTTTGAATGTGCTTCCTGGGTGGTAGGTATGTTTGTTTGGGGATGTCTGATAAGGGACAGTGTTTTGGGTTCCATCATTCACTCACCCCCTCAAAAGTTCATATCTTCCATTGCTAGGAGCCCAACCTACAGCTTTACATGTGCCAGGCACATGCTATACCACTGAGATATACCAGACCTAACACAATGTATTTTGGGGGCTAATCTTAGGTAAAAATGTAATTCCAGACCCACATTTGCTTTGCCCCATGCAATTTTTCTGTAAGGGAAACCTCCATTATAGGAGATCACTTCCCTAAGTTCTCACTCACTTTTTAAATTTTTCACATAATATTTTACTGATTTTGGGGGGGGGGATTTCACATTATGAACCTTGATAATGCTTACTTCCTAGTCCTCTCAGGTCTGCCCCCACCACCAATGTTAGCTTCTCCTCCCCCCACCCCAGAAAGAAAGAAGAGGAAGAGGAAAGGAAAAGAAGAGGAGGAGATAGAAAAAGAAGAAAAGAAAAGAAAAGAAAAGAAAAGAAAAGAAACTATCAACCAAAGAGTACACATGGAGGAACCCATGGCTCCAGATGCATATGTAGCAGAGGATGGCCTTATCTGACATCAGTGGGAGGGTAGATCCTTGGTCCTGTGATGACCCAGCTTAGGGAAATGCTAGGGCAGTGAGGTTGGAGTGGGTAGGTGGTTGAGTGGGAGCACCTTCCTAGAAGCAAGGGGAAGGGGGATGGGATGGGGGTTTGCAGAGGGGAAACTGGGGGATAACATATGAAATGTAAATAAATAAAATAACAAATAAAAATTTTAAAAAGAAAAGAAAACAAAAAAGGTGAGTCTAAGCATGGTCAAACTCCCAGTGGCTAATCCCCTTAAAGAAACCCTGTCCTTCCCCTCCCACACCCCTTCCTGAAGCCACAGTTGTGGAAAGTTACACATCCTTATCACAAATTTAAAAGTTCTCTTCAATAGCTTTCTATGTGGGCTGTTACTGTTTTGGGGAGAGGGGTAGCTGTTGTCACAGAAGCCTTCTATGACTCTCTCAGTCATCTAGGTCATTATAAAAGTAGCTTCCTCGCCCTTTACAGTCAGCAGAATCATGGATCCTGGACTTCCACACGGTTTCTGGCAACAAAACAGAACACAGTCATCCACATGGTCTCTGGTATCAGCATGTGCCATGGACCTCAGCATGATCTTCAGTGGCAGGACAGATCACAGACATCAGCACAGCCCTCTGCCATCTCTGCCATAGTACAGGCCACGGACACCACCATAGTCCTTGGCAGCAACATTAACCTCCCAAGAAATTACCCTAGTATATTACAGACAGTAGAAGAACAAAAGAGAATGAATAAATGAGTAATTTCAAAATGGAATGGGAAGGTCTTTAGGTACAAAACAATATCTATAAAGTGATAGATGTAGTAACTGTAGCCTTTTTATATAAAATTTTAATTAAACAATAAATCCAGCATGTCTGCTATCAGAGTATTTCCTGCCTTTATACAAAGACAGCATAAGAATGTCCACTAATTCATAAAATGAGAAATAGGAAAGAAATGAGGGGTGAGGGTTGGACCCTGGGCTAGTAGAGAAATCTAGGAATCGGAGTAGAACAAACAAACAAACAAACAAACAAAACTTTCTCTCTTTTGGGTAAGTGGGCTTACTCCAATACAGGTAAGAGAAGACAAGGTTCCATTACGAAGAAACAAATACATAAAATGGATAGCCTGAAGACTACTTCTTTATAATAGTCTTGTTGAGGATAACCTTATATACTACAATGGTTCCCGCATAAATTAAAGCCACTTGCAGGGGTTTGCAGATGCTGAGAAACACAAAGTAACTCATACCACCCCTGTTAGCTTGCAAGCTCATTAATAGATTTAAGTATTTTTTTGTACAAGTGGCAAAGTTATAAAGAAATATAGATCCCAATGTATTCATTAATTTAAGCATCATTTTGCATTCTGAGGACATCCAGGTAGTCTCTTGGGAAAACTAATGAATCAGAAGACAGGAAATTATTATTAATATTTGCAAACACTGAGAACATGTTTGTGTTTTGTTATTTTGTTTTCCACCTCATTTCAGTTTCTTTGTAATTTTCAAAGCAATCTCTTAGAGAAAAAAGGCATTATGCAAATTTAGCATCCATAGTACTTTCTACTACATCACCTCATTAGGCAACAGCCTGGTAGGATCCAGGAGTGCTTTAAAGTAAATGCAGTCTGTTCTCTGTCTCCTTCTCAGGAGTAAGCCTGCTGTCAATCTTAAACAAATTTAATATACTTGGCTCTGAATTAATTATATTGCTCATAGTTGTTACAATTTGTCTGCTTCTATCTCAGCTTTCTTTGTATTATCTTAAGATGGTTTTCCAACAGACTTTCACGCAACAAACACATAGCATGCTTCTAGCATTTTTAAGAACTTGTGAATAGATAATAAGGTCTCTTTACCCCAGTGAATTTTGCATCTTGGCAATATTTATTACCAGAAAAACTTCCAAAGAGTAAATGTTTTACTTAAGCCATAAGACATTTTTGCTGAGCAAGTGCTTTTCATCTTTATAGTCAGTTTCACACTCAAAGCTTTAATATGAAGCAAATGAACAAAATATCCATGAAAGCTCCCAAGAAACACACACACAGACACACACACACACACACACACACACACATGCATATTCCAGAGTTTATCCCCATGGGGGACCAAGGAAAGATAGCATCTCAATCACTGTCAGTTTTTCACCCTCACAGAAGTGAGAAAAGATTCAGGATTCAGTTACATCCAAACCACATCTGGGTCCACCCAGATTTTGCTTTGTTTTACTCATTATTTGAAAAGTAAGTTCACTTGTCTCCATGTGATAATATTGTGGCAAGGTTTTTTGTTTTTTGTTTTTTTATCTGACATAGAAGTACAGGGTGGGTAAGATCTTAAGAAATCATCTGTTGGCCCCTCTGTCAATGCTGAGGTCCAAGAGACTCCTCTGCAAGTCACATTAAAATATTAACACTTACTATAGTGACGGGAATGAAAATCACCAAGAAGAAATGAAATGTTTCTGTGCTGCTATGTCTTCACAGGACCCTACAGGAGCAAAGAATCTAACCAAACAAAAGAGAAGAGGCAGGAGTGGAAGTACTGCACAGGATGGAAGTGGAAGGAGAATGATCAAGTTAAATGCTGACTTTAGACAGATAAAAGCCAGAGGAGCAGGCAGCACAATTTAACGACAGCTCATTGCTTTTAACTTTCAACCTTTCTAATTTACTCTCCATGTTCTGTTTCCAACTTCAAGAAGCAAACATCTGATTCTAATTTGGCTCCCCACATGGTAGCCCCACAGGGAAAGATTTGGCAGGCTAGACAACCCTCATGTCCAGTCCCTTTAGCATTATATTTTTCTCATTACAAATTAATACACTGGCATCCAAGTTTGTAATTTGGCTTTGCATGCATCTTGCCCACACAGAAAGTGGCAGCCAAGCCATTCCATCCCTTCGGCAGTTTGATTTTTATTTTAAGTCAATCTAATGACATTTTGATTGTAGATCTCAATCTCACAGACTCTGATTATAATCAGATCAAACTGGAGTGAGCTGATAAATCAGGTTCTGCCAGAAGAGTCTGACTTTGAATTCTAGGAAACTCATTAAGGTAACGTCAGATCTCTTGACAGACAGCATCCAAGTCTTCTCCGTGTGATGTAATTTCATCTCCTAGCATCTGATGCTGCAAACCAAGTTTCTTTTCCTTTCTGACATGTCTGGATGGTATACCCAGGCCAGCATTTCACTGCACTTGCCTCAGCAGTCACTGCCGATTCAATCTCAGCTAAATCCTTCTAATATCAGTGAAGTACACTGTCTTTCCCTTTCTTCTACTTTATCATTAGAAATGAAGCTTCCAAGTCCGTCCAACATTATTTTTATTTTCACAGGACTTTTCTTTTATAGGCCTTCCTCCTATAATATAACTCCAATTATATTTCCCTTCAGATCATTCATGATTTTTGGATTTTTTTTCTGAACCATGCCTTCACATATTTTATTCATTTCAGTAGAGAGGTATAGTTCCTGTTAGGAGGTGATACTCAAAACAGGCTAACAGCTCTAATAGCTTACTTTTAAAGAAAGTTTTAAAATTTTGATTATTATCTCCACAGTATTCTCTCCGATGACTTTTGTTTACAATTATTTAACATTATCAAAAACTGCTATGTTCTCTATTGATAAAACCCAACACCTTGCTAGATATGTATCTATTCATGGTAAAATACTTTGATTCTACTTTGAAAATTTATATCATAATTTCATATTACTTTTGCCTTTCTAATGTTACTTTTAGCCTCTAATTAACTTGTACTTCACAATTGAATACTGTACAGTAACTCTTTGTTATCTCTAATCTGATTATTTCCTTTCAAACGTTGTTCTCAAGTTCAATAGCAACTGTCATTTGCATGTAAGTAATTTCATGTGATAAGATTTCTCTAAGTTCTGCATAATGTTACTTCTAAGAAGTTTGCTTCACAGAGCACGGAAGTCTGCCAACTGCTTTATCATGTTAGAGACAACTTCTGTAGGAAAGTCTTGTTTGGATGGTCCTTTAACAGATAATTTAAAAAAAAAATATATATATATATATATATATATATATATATATATGCATACATATATATATATGTGCATACATATATATATTTACAGACAGACATATAACATATATTCCATATATTAATATTCTACTTATATTTATATATTATATATAATACATTATTAATATTGTAATTATATATATTTGTACACATATATGTATACAAATATATACAATTACATATATATATTCCTATACAGAAACAAGCACATTGGTAAATATACCAATTTATGATATAATATCCCTCCACACATATATATCTGTACATACATGCATCTATACATATATGCATACACAGGTATATCAAGTGGAAACTTAAGGGTTCTTTGGAAAGCCAGTTGTGTTGCAAAGTATTTTGCTGGGGCAAACACATGAAGGAGCATTTTCCTGAAGTGGACACAGGTGAAAGACTAAGGCAGACTTGTGAAAGAATATTTAGCTGAAGCAGATACAGGAGAAAGGATGTTCTGCTAAAGCAAGTACATGAAAGGACACATGATGAAGGATTCTTTGCTAACAACATGCATTTATTGGTCTGCCCTTTCATTTTGTAGTTGAGCTGCATTTGTTGGGACTCCATAGAGAGAAACACACACACACACACACACACACACACATACACACACACACACACACACACACACACACACACACACACACACCATCAACAACAACAACAACTTCTGGTGATGTGCTACAGTTTTTCAGTTCTTCTGCAGACTCAGGCTGATTGGCAGAGTAATATCAGCTGAGACAAGTGCACATGCTGAGGCAAGACAGGTGCAGAATCAAGACATATGGAAGACACTTGATGTTTGGAGGGTATAAGCAGGATTCTACAGACAGTGACAGAGGCTGAGCTTGACTGCTTATAGAGCTAGCATGCAACACTTGTGGGTCTCACATCTTTTCTGATCTTTGCTTCCCTGAGAGAGGCACAGCTGAAAACTTCTCCTGGTATTCCTGTTGGTCCCTCCTGCTGACTAGAGCTGAGGCTGAAGCCTGGTTGTCTCTGTTGGTCTTGCCACCACTTCTGATTCCTGTTTGCTATCCTGATTCTACTGAACTGGACTGCTGATCTATCTGTGAAGTGTTTGCAAGTGGATCAAGCTACTGTTGCTAACCTGTGAACTGAACTGCCAATTTCCAGACAACACACACAGGAGTGTGTGCTCCAAAGAACCTTTCTAAACAGGTCCTCTTCCCCTGTATCCTTTCTTTCTCTCTATCTCTGGTGGGTAGTGGGTTAAAGGGGAGGTTTAAGTGTTTAAGAACTATCATTAAAAATAGGCATTTGAAAAAAAATTAGTTACAGGAAAAGCCATAGAGTCCATTATGGTTTGGGTACAAAATGTTCTCCAAAACCCCATGTGGTGAAATCTTGGTCCCCTGTGTAGCAATACACAGAGGTCAGGGCTTTAGGAGCTATGGACTGTGAAAGCTCTGATTTCATCAGTGGGTTAGCCCATTGGTGGAATTGTGCTTTAATGTAGTGATTCTCAACCTTCCTAGTGCTGCAATCCTTTCATACAATTTCTCATGTAGTGACACTATCTGTAGAATTATTTTCATTACCACTTCACAACTGTAATTTTACTACTGCTATGAATTCTAATGTTTATATCTGATATACATCACCTGTGAAAGGGTCATTTGCCTAAAGGAATGACCATCCAGACTGCCCCACCTGGGGATCCATCCCATAAACAACCACCAAAACCAGACACGATTGTGGATTCTAACAAGAGTTTGCTGACAGGAGCCTGCTATAGCTGTTTCCTGAGAGGCTATGCCAGTACCTGACAGAAGGGGATGCTCACAGCCATCCAATGGACTGAGCACAGGGTCCCAAATGAAGGGGCTTAGAGAAAGGACCCAAGGAGCTGAAGGGGTTTGCAGCCCCATAGGAGGAACAACAATATGAACTAACCAATACCCTTAGAGCTCTCTGGGACTAAACCACCAACCAAAGAAAACACATGGTGGGACTCATGGCTCTAGCTGCATATGTAGCAGAGGATGGCTTAGTAGGTCATCAATGGGAGGAGAGGCCCTTGGTCCTATGAAATTTATATGCTCCAGTATAGGGGACTGCAAGGGCCAGGAAGAGGGAGTGGGTGGGTTGGTGAGACAGGGAGGGGGTAAGGGATAGGGGGCGTTGGAGGGGAAACTAGAAAAGGGGTCACATTTGAAATGTAAATGAAGAAAATATCTAATAAAAAGAAAAGACAAAAAAGGGTCATTTGCTCCCCAATGAGAAAAACTGTTGTAATGGGTTTGGGAAGGGTGTTTGCTTGTTTGTTTGTTTTTGCATGTGTTCTCTTTCTTATACCTTCCTGGCTGTCATAAGGTGAGCAGACTGACTTCACCATACTTTTTCCATCATGTGTTTCCGTATTACAAATCCTAATCAACGGGTCTAAACTCTCATCAAAAGTTGTTTTTTTCCAGTAACAGAATGCTGACAAACACAGATCCAGATATAGATACATATATAATGAAAAAGGTAGATGAATATAGAAATAAAGTCACTGAGACAGATGTATATTGAGGATTTCATGCTTAATTTAAACAGTCTACTTTTTTCAGGATGGAATAAGAATAATGTATTACCCAAGAACAGAAGGAAGAAATTGTTACCAATAATGATCTTACAATTTCATTAGCAAGTTTATATTAACTACATTGATATTGTCTATATATTTAAAATTTCTTCAAAATATTCTATAGAAAATATGTACTTTAAGGAACCTACCAAATTAATCTATATTTTTATTGTATTTTATTAGCTTAAATAATGTGAGCCTGGTTATTTCAAAATTTAAGTCCTTTATGAAATTTATGTGGTTTGGAATGCAATGACCATAGTTTGAAAGGATCTTTTTTTCACTGTCTTTATTGATACTACTTCAAAGCACTCCCTATTATTTCATCAGAACCCTATACATTGTTTGATTAACTCTCTAAGTGAGCCAAAGGCTTTGTCTGTTCTGATCAAGTTTAAAATTTCTTCTTAGACTTGAAAATATACTGCCCATTTGCTCATTCTTGTTGCTTTGGTTATGTTACCACTTTGATGGCTTGATATACATATGGCATGGGAGGCTTGGCTTCTAGATGGGCTGCAGTGAGTGCCTCCTCCAAAGCTAGAAGGATTTGGGTCAACTAACATTAAAATACAGTTTTGTAAAAGCTGTGGTTCCAACTCTAGCCTGCAGGCTGGCTTTAGAGAGGGCTTGCTCTACATCTATCACTATCTTTGCTGTCCCAGCATGCTTGAAGCTGTCTTCCCTGCTTGCCTGAACATTGCTCTCTGTTCTGGCTCCACTATGTGCTTCTTTTCTGTGTCTCCTCTGTGTCATTCCTCTCAGTCACACACAAGATCTACCTCAGTAGAGGCATTTCCTGTTCCAAAACAGGAAACAACTCCCTACTCTAAAAGCAAAGGTACTGTCTCAGGTAGTGAGTGGGATTGTCTGTCTCTATCAGTGTCCTGCTACTATAGACTATCAAGTGCTTTGCCAACTGGGTAGACCAACCCATCTGATCTACCTCATTGTATCAGGAGCTCTCAGAAAAACAGAGTAAATTAATAAAGCAAGAAGGCAACATTGGTTGTGTTGTTTATGTTAAATACGACTGTCTTCTGGAAAGATTTTTTTTTTCTAAGAAAGAAAATGTCAACATTGAGTGTTCATATTTTATCTGAAAAGAAATGGATATAACCTTTTGTAACATTTTTCAATTTCATCAACATGTAATTTGCATGTTCTGAAATATCTTGATATTAAAACATGAAAGTCAAGACTCTTTTAAAAGAGAGGCTTGTTTTCATTTCTTTCACATCAAGTGTTTCCCAATATGCTCACAAACAAATTGTCAGCCAAATCATTGTTTCTTAAAATGCTTGTCAATGCCAAATGGAGAATATTGGATCAGAAGAATTCAGAGGGAAGCTTTCTCAGCTCTTTCAAAATGTCCTTTTTGCCCTGCTACTTCAGAAAATGCCCCAGTCTTTAATTTTTAAATATGCTACAACAAAAAATAATACTGCAGTCTAAAAGAAACTAATAGAAATTTCCAAGTTATTACTTTATTAGATGGCCTCATATATTTTCTTTCTTCTAGATTTTTGGTATAAAGTACATTAGTCATAAAGACATATTAACTTGCATTTTAACATTGGCTTGGTCTCAGTGTGATATTTGAGTTGTTGTTGTTGTTATTGTTGTTGAATTGATGAGCTCTGGTATGGCTACACTTCTTCGTATATAAAATGGATACAGTGATGTGTGATTCCAAATGTTAGAGCCGGTGTAGTAGGATGATGCACTCACATTCTCAGGTAAGTATTTAATAAATTCCAATGTTACTCCTGTTCTGTCATGTCACCGATCGCAAATCTCATTTAGGAATAATTATTGTAATGCATTATTATCTCATGTTATAAGGCACAATACATTTTGATTCCATTTGTGACTGTGTGCCAGGAGAAAAAAAAAATAAACTAGGCAAGTTCTTTGAGGGAATTTACAATCTGAGGTAAGGGTCATGGTGGCTGAAAGAAACATCATAACAGTGTTCATGGTCCTCTAAAATCTTTTTACCTAGAAACCACTTTGGTAACTTGAAAGCAAATATAATAATTAATAGAAACTAGAGAAGTTTTATCATTCATAGGTGGAAAAATAATATCTTTGGAAAGTAGTCTCTGATATAAAATATATGTATTGTTTTGTTCACAGTCATGTCTATAAAAACTAGTTCTTCTAAAGTTGCTATTGTGGGCTTCTTTGTCACCTTTACTCTGTATGACGAAGAGATTTGATTGAACTCTTTGAAGTTAGTAAAGGAGAAGAAACTTGAAGAGTGTGCCTCCAGTAGTTAGGCAGGGCCTTAAGTTGATGGATGGGATTAGGTTTACTAACACACAGTCAAAATTTCTGACCCAGAACTGTTCCTGTCTAAAAGAATAGGAGGGACAATGACAGAAAGGAGACTGAAGAAAAGACAGTCCAATGACCATACCAACTTGGGATCTATCTTATGGGGGAAGCACCAAGGCCGGACATCATTACTGATGCTATGATGTGCTTACAGATGAGAGCCTGAAATGGCAGTCTTCTGAGAGACCCTACCAGAAGTTGAGTGAGACAGAAGCAGATATTTACACCCAATGATTAGACTTAAGTTGGGGACACCTATGATAGAATTAGGGGACGTATTGAAGAAGCTGAAGGGGAGTGACACCATAGGAAGACCAGTAGTCTCAACTAACACAAACCCCAGGGAGCTAACAGAGACTGAGCCACCAAACAGGAGCATACATTGTTCTAGGCCCCAGACACAAACATAGCAGAGGTCTGCCTATTCAGGTCTCAGTTGGTGAAGATATACTTATTCCTGGAGAGTCTTGAGGCCCCAGGGAAGGGTGAGGCCTCGTGGCAGGGTACAGCTTCTCAAAGGCAAGGATGAGAAAGAACGGGATGAGGAACTGTGGGAGGGGGAGGCAAGGGGGAGTAACCAATAGAATATAAATAAATAAAATAATAAGAATTCAACACACACACACACACAAGAACAAAAAAAATGTTAGTATAGGAGGGGTGAGAACAAACATCAGTCAGAAAAGTTCTTGACTCACAAGCATGATGTTCTGAGTTCAGTCCCAGAGCCCATATAGGACTGTATATGTATTGTCCAAGCACTGGAGAGGTGCAGATAACTAGATCCCTGGAGCTTGCTGTCCCATCAATCTAGCCTGATTGTAAGCTCAAGGTTCAGTGAGACACTGAGGCAATCAAAATTGGTGTATGACGACAGAGAATTATATCTGAGGGTTTTTTGTGATCCATGTAGGCAGGCACATACATATGTGAAGATACATGTACATACACACTCATATGCATGCACACAAAAACACATACAAAGATTTAGAAAAGGAAATATGGCAGAGTAATATTGCTGTGGTAGAAGACTTGATAAAGTATGTGTTCATTTATCTCAACGGAAAGACTTCTTTTGAAGCCACCTGCTGAAAGAATTACTGAATGAAGTCTATATCCCTGTGACAACTGTGATCTTGCTGAATAAAATGTGTAATAAAGCCATCTGCATCCTTGTTTGAAACAACACATGGAAATGGAAAAGCTTTTTCCTTTAATGAATCTTCTAAATCCATTTGAATTCATAGAATAATGGTTCTTGTCACTCAATGGCAGGATATTTTATTTAGCAATTTGACGGACATAAGATTCACTTGCATCTTCATCAGAAAAGCAAAGTTGTTGGGTTTGAATAATCCCTAAGTCCACAACAAGCATTCCCTGCCTGCCTATGATGGTGCAGCCATACATTCATCAATAGGAAATAAAATTCTCACTTACTCTAGAATTGGAGTTTTCAGTAGCTCATCTTAGAAGTAATCTTCCCTGGCTGTGATGAATGTTTGTTACCTTACATACAATGTCCAGGGTAATAAAATGACAAATCCAGGTTGTAAATGTGATGGAATAGCAGAGTGGATTTTGCATAAGAGATTATTCTAGCTGACCTACATGATTTCCTTCAGTGGTTAGGAATCCTAGAGGGTAGGTTGAAAGCATCCTTCAGAAGAAACTTTATCTATAGCTGGCTGCTGTACCTCTACCTAAGTGTCCCACTTTGTTCCTCTTGAGGATGAGTCTCATTTTGAATTTGCCTAGTTAGGCCTCACAATTCCATAAGCCAGAACCTGGCACTAAATCTCCACCTACGTCCTTCCCTGGTTCTGTGCCTGTTTGAAGATGAAGCAATAGCTCTTCTTAACAGTACTCTAGATCCCCTACTCCCTCCAGTTCTCATGCCAGCCCAAAGATTCCTACCCTTCCCTCCTAAAAGAACCCTTGCAAGCAAGCAGAGTGAGAATCTAGTTCACAAAACGTGTGCCCACATTTCTAGAAATTGTAATGGATTCCAAGTCGTTTTGATATTGTATCAGTGATAAGTTCTAAAAGTCCTAAACAAAATGATTTTATTGTTGTCACTTTAAAACACCAGCTCATTTTTTTTTTAAAGCACTCTGCTTGATCAGGCTGTATTTTCAAAGCACCTGTCAGAGAATTACATTAAAAGAGTAAATTAGCAATTCTGTAGTAATATTCTAGGGGCTCCAGAGTAAACTGTGTATTTTTTTTCTTTGAGATTGGGTCTTCCGATGCAGCTTAGGCTGTACTCAAACTTATGATCTCCCTGCCTATCTTTCAAGTGTGGGTATTATAGGTGTGTGGTACCGCATGCATCTGGGAGAGCATTTCCATAGCAAAACTGATAATATTTTTAGTATCTTGTGTCAAAGACATGTGTTAAGCATAATACATAATATCTGACAAATCAGATATATTCTCATAAGAATGGATAATTTAAACAAATCACAAGTAAATATCATTAAGGACTAGATATGGGCAAGAAAAGATAATGAAACAAATTTAACCCAATTTTAGTGGACAATATTTGTGGATGTAAGCAAAAACAAGGGGGTATATTCATGAAAGAATATTAAAATTGAAAGTCCTCAACTTTAAGATCTTTGCCTAAAGTGCTGCTATCATTAAAGATTTAGTATATGTTATTTCATTTATCCAATATTTAAGGAGAATTTTTATAAACATTATTTTGTTTTGTTCAGTGAGGAAGAGACACTCAGTATAAGATTTTTAAAAATAAGATCAACCTACTGGGTTTTTTTTGAAATTGGATAAAAAATATTTATTTCTTCACTTAAATGCTCTTTTATTAAAAAAAAACTAAAAGTGCAAATGATAAGACATTGGCTTTATGATCTCTTAATATATAGAGGTTTAACTAGTTCAAGTACAATTCTATTAGCTCACATTTCTCACACATTAGAAGGAATGCAATATGTAGTAACATTTAAAGAAAATTTAGTGATAGTATAGTCTCTGTGATGTTATGATTTTCACACCTAATCTTTGTTTAGAAGAGATTGCTAATAGTATATTTTCCTGACAGAAGACCCAAGAAACCTATGGCCAAATAGTCACAAGGAAAAATAAATCTAATATCTGGAATTATCATCTATACTTTAAATTTACACTTACTTAAAAGAAAGTCTTATTTTGAAGAAGTATCTACTTGAAAAATTTTGAGCATCAACATTTAGGTTCTGTCTTAACTAAAAGGTTGTAAGAAGACAATTTGTCAACTCTATGCATTGATAGGATAAACTACCTCACAAAATGTCCTTGTTTCCATCTTTACTAAGGAAATTGAATTATAAATACATTATACACACATGTGTGAGTAAGTGTAGAAATAATCGGTCCTTCCTGCTTTGTGGAGGGTACATCATCCTTGATGCCTTATCTCAGAGATCATCAAGTTTGCAACTTGAGAGGTCCCAGGTGATAAAAGAGACCATCACTGTTCCTTCTCTGTCTTGTTAGCAACAGTTTGTTTTTCTTTTTTTTTTTTTTTGAACTTATAACCACCTTTATTTTGATAATTTAAAACAATTAAAAACAACAAAAACAACTATTGTTATTATTATTATTATTATTATTATTATTATTATTATTAATTGAGACAGGGTTTTTCTGTTTAGCTTGGGCTGACTTGAATTTGCTCTGTAGATAAGGCTGGCCTCAAATTTACAAGGAACCTACTTGTCCCTGCCACTGCCCCCAAGTATTGATATCAAAGGCCTAGATTTATTTATTTTATTTTATTTTATTTTTTTAATTGTTAAAAATAAAAAAAAAATTTTTTTATTACTTTTATTAGATATTTTCTTCATTTACATTTCAAGTGTTATCCAGCTAGTTCCCTATATCCTCCCCCCTCCCGGCCCTGCTCCCCTACCCACCCACTCCCACCCCTTGGCCCCTGCGTTCCCCTGTATTGGGGCATATAAAGTCTGCATAACCAAGGGGCCTCTCTTCCCACTGATGGCCAACTAGGCNGTGTATGTCATTTGACACTTTCACCTGATCCTTGAATACAACTATCTTCCCTCCTTAGTCTTGGTGGGCCTCTCAGACAGCCATAGATGCTATGCTGGGCTGTCCCTTTACAGCAGCTCTGTCTTCTAGTCCACTATCCATATGACAGCCTGGATGCCCAGCTTGGGGCCAACCCTTTCCCCTCCAAAGAAAATAACTTTAAGTGTGAAATCCAAAAGAGACTCGGCATTGTTCTCGAGCTCCAGTCCTGCCTCTGGGGCCTCAGGTTCTCTCCAGCATCTCACTTCCTTCAGTTACGTTCTGCACTGCTTCATTTCAGCATCAGTGAGTATGTGCCAGCTCTAACCTGGAACTACTCATCCATTTTATTCTTCATTAACTTCGGTGAATTCTTCCACTTTAGCTTATATGCTACATTTCCTGAGGCACAGGGAACTCACATGCATCAGCCACCATTCATTTCCCTTTACATTTTTCTAGTTGAGCCTCTCATAACCTCCTGTCAATGCTTTAAACAGCATCTCATAGCCCTTTTCTCTGTTGCCACTCTGTTCCTTGGTTGACAAAGTCAAAATGTATTTTTTCCCTCTTGCTTTGCTTAGCTTTCATTTTTTAACATTTATTTATTCTCTCTCTCCTTCTACTATGTGTTTGTGTGTGTGTCTGTCTGTGTGTGTGTCTGCATACATATAGAGATAGATTAGATGAGAATTTTCATTTTTTTTTCTTTTCTTCTACCATGTGGGTTCTGGGTATTGAACTTGGCAGTATATACCTCTACCTCTTAAAGCAACTCACTGGACCTACATTTTTATTTAGATGGAACTTTAGTAAAGGCTTTAAACTTCCTGTCTAGCCTACATTGGCCATAATATTGCCTTAGAAGTGGTGCAAATTCAGGGTCTTATGATACCATTTTATGTCGTACTAGGGATTGAACCCAGGGCTTCCTGCATGTTAGGTAAGCACTCTTCCAATAGAGCTACTCTGCTGGTCCCCAATTATATGCTTCAGTGTCTTTGTTTGTCTCATTGAACTAAGTCCTGAAGTTGTAATACAAAAACCAGGACCCATAACCAATTAGATAATGTTTAACCTTTTGATTATTATACTGACTAGTAACAATGAGGTTCATTTACTTAAAACAGTTTTTATCTGGAGTTGGTTAACGCTCTTTAAAAGGCTATTTACTTTCAAAAGTTAAAAGCCAACATTGTTTTAGAATAAAAAATAAAAGTTGGAAAAACAGTTTTCTTGAAAAAAATGCACAAAAGTTTAGATTTTTTTTCTAAAAATAGGTTATAAGTCTCGATGCTAAAGTTGTGTTTTCTTCTCTTTTGGATGCCACTAAATCACAGTTTAGTATCTTCAAGAGTATATTGAATTTTACACAGCTTACTTTATAGGCAAAGGTTGTGAACATAACTTCTTTTCAATAGATACAAAATCTAATAGTAAACTACCCAAAAGGATGGATTATTTATATGGCTTCTTCCAACATAACAAAGCAATAAAAGTATGACTTATGAGAACTAGGCTATATTGAGAAATTAAAAGAAATGAAGCCCTGGAAACCAACAAACAGCACTAAATATCATCAAGACGACATGAAACACAGCCAAACACATTTCTGCAATTAAATAAATCTTCATATATGCAGGGAATAAATACTTCAGGAGAAGGTTTAGAATTAGAAACTATAATATGATTTGTAAAGCAAATATATGAGTGCAATACATTCCAAGACGTACAGATACATGCCTTTAAGCAGGCTAGCAGGTTCTGTCCAAATAAGTTAAATGCCTTAATTATCTGAAAGCTCTGGGATTATTTTCTAGTACTGTATTTCTATAGCATCAAAATGTATCTTTCTTCCAACATCTGACTTATCATATTTGAGTTCTTAATTTGTATAAGGTGGTGGTATATGTGTGAGGGGTATATGTGTAAATATCCATATATGTGGGTGGTTGGGGGCACCTGTGTGTGTATGTGTGTTTGTGTGTGTGTTTGCGCGCGTGCGCGCGCGTGTGTGTGTGTGTGTGTGTGTGTGTGTGTGTGTGTGTGTGTGTGTGCGCGCACACGTGTGCAAGTAGACATAAAAGCGCAACTTAGGTGTCATTCCTCAGGCTCTGTCTTCTTCTTCTTCTTCTTCTTCTTCTTCTTCTTCTTCTTCTTCTTCTTCTTCTTCTTCTTCTTCTTCTTCTTCTTCTTCTTCCTCTTCTTCTTTTCTCTCTCTCTCTCTCTCTCTCTCTCTCTCTCTCTCTCTCTTCCTTTTATTCTTTCTTTCTCACTCACCTAGAGCTTGTAAGTTGGCTAGACAGGGTACCAGTAAGTGCTAGGAATCACCTCATATCTACCTCCTCAGTCTCAGTTATAGAATTATAAATATATGTGATTGAACTCAAGTTTTTCAACAAAAGGAAATTTACTTAAAATCATAAGAGGCCATTAATAAGAAAAGAAAGTACCTTGCAAGTCAAACAGAATCATGGATAGATATTCTCCCTTAAATTTCCTGAACCCTAAGTTGTACACACACTGCCTGTTGCCTTGACAAAGGAATGAAAACCAAGGGCTGTGGAGAGGAACACCATGAACTCTGCATCTCACATGCCATCTAGTCACATCTTGGCTGGGAGTTTACAAACACACTCGAGAGAAAGGAAAATGATATACTGAATGTTCAAGTTTATATTTTATACTAAATGTATACTTAGACTGCTGTATAATCTGATTAGGTTCTATAGCTGAAATGGCTTTAGGGTGTGGTTGAACTATCTCTGAGGTTCATACTAGGTAGTCATAGTTTTCAACTGACAAACCCATGTTCCTATGTATCGAAACCTAGATTTAGCTGAGTCTTGTGTAATGTCTTGTACTATTGTATTCTTGTATTTATAGACTCTCAGAAATATTTTGTCCATGAATATGCACAGTGATTCTTACAAAGAGGTTTTGCTTTTTCCCAGTGTAGAGGTGATGATAATGTGTGTGTGTGTGTGTGTGTGTGTGTGTGTGTGTGTATACACACCTCAATCTTCTAGAAATGACATTTGAGCATTTTATTTCAAGAACAAGCTTGGGAAAAGAAATTAGACTGTGGAGGACAATGCTGAGCAAGGATTCTATGGAATTAAAAATGTCCATGACACTAACTTCTCTATAAAACCATTGGTTATTTTAACCTAAAGCCTACTGGCTAACTTCTGCAATAGTCTGATTAATAACCCAAGAAGTTTAAAATACTGAAAGTGGTGAAAGCAAACTGAGGAAGCAACTTTATAAAATATAGGTTCTGGATCAATCTCAGGTCCCCAAGCTTAACATGTAAATACTGACCAAATTACTCTTCTACCTCTCGAGTTCTTGCAGTCTTTATTTCAGAAGCAGATTCAAATTTCAATGATTTTTGCCTTTATATTATTATGTTCTTAATTCTGAGGCCATCAAACTAAAGACATACTATTGGATAACCACTATTGCTTTTCTCAATTTGGGTAAAACTTGGGAATCTCCATTGAAATAACCTCATTCTGATTTATATACGAAACTACATAAACATTTTTATTACTTGTGTTTCTATATGTTTATATGGTTGGTTAAGAATAAATGAATTGATAATTAAATTGAAGATCAGAAATGACTATAAGGAATGGTCAAATTATTATTTTGTTTATAACTTTCTTTATTATTTAGGGCTACCTTCGGAGAGAGAAGCCCCTAGAGAGGTACACGTCTGTGGGTTTTTGTTGTTGTTGTTCGTCGTGGTGGTGGTGGTGGGTTTTTTTGTTTTTTTTTTTTTTTTAGTTGGGTTCTGGGGATCAAACACAGGTCCTTATGCTTGTATGGCAAGTCCTTTAACAACTGAGTTATCTCTTTAGTCTCCACATCATTATTTTAAGAGTGATTCAAATTTTGTAATAACAATGGAGATAATACCATAAGCCACACGTTACCCTCCTTATAAAAGTTGTAAGAAACCAATACTGAATGAGTAAATCTTCAGTTGCTAACTAATGGTACTGCACAAGCAAATACTTGTCTGTATACATTCAGAAGTTCCATGTGCCTTTGAATTCTTGATTCTATGTGTTTTAGAATTCACAGAGCCCTAAGTGACATCTGGAGAGTAAGCCTCTTAAAACAAAAATAACATTTAAGTGCATAGCTATTACAGCCTCATTTGATATTCATTTTAATTGAAATGACTATAATGAATATACTTTGCATTCAAATATGTGCCACAAATGCTTCTGAGAAAGTTCCCAGTATAATTCAGTCTTAGTTACAGAATGATTAAATGGATATTTAAAATCAGATGTTACCATGAAAGAGGAAAAAAAAATTACAGCAAGCGTTAATTTCTTAAAACAACAAATTAAAGATTTGTATTAAATTTCCCCCTTTCTTATTTTGATTGCTACAGCATGCAGTACACAGAGCACTTTGCTATGTCAGCCATTCCTACCTGTGTCTGCTGTTCTACACAGTAGCTCACCTGGTAAGGAGAAACAGAGAATGTGGAAAAGGACCCTGAAGTGTGAGCAGAAATCCGCTTTACAAAATGTAGAAATTGTTCCAATTGGATTAAAAACACTTTCATATCAGTGTGATTTAGCTGAAAAAGTAGTTAATTATATATGCTGTTTATTCTAGCCGGTCAGAGAATCCCTATTCCTTTTAGTCTTGCCCCACATAAAGAACTAACTACTTAGATTTAAACAGGAGATGCACTCATGACATAAACAGTGCTTCCCAATGATAGCTAATAAAATCACCCATGAATGTTTGCCTAATCAAATACCAAATAAATACCATCATCACCTATATGTGAAGCCCTAGCATCAGTATTGGATGCTTGTTCCTACATAGAAAAAAATGTCCGCAGGTAGATAAGGGAATGTCTTAAGGTATTCACTTTTATTCAAATTAGCAAGCTTGTATCAAGAATAGATCCTGTGTAAATGACAGAATGATAGGGTTTTTTAGTGGAAAATGAGGCAGAATGAGTATAGAAGGCAGAGGAGATGAGGGAAACCAAGAGAACAGAACCCTCTAAATAAAATAAACATAGCTCATATAAACTCATAGAGATTGAAGCAGCAAGCGCAGAACATAAATGGGTGTGCACCAGACCCTGGACATACATTTATAGCTTTTGGTTTATTACTATGGGACACGTGAGTGTGTGAATAAATGGGTCTTTGATCTTTGCGTCTTCTCTTGGTGCTCTTTTCCTTCTGTTGGTTTGGCTTGTCCAACTTTGATGAGACCGTGTTTGTTTTATGTTATATTTTATTTTGTTACGTTTTGTTATCTCTTAGAAGTCTGTTCTTTCTAATGAGAGACTGAAAGAGGGTGAATCCAGATGGGACAGGAGGTGGGCAATAACTAGAAGGAATAAAGGAAGGGGAAAGAGTAATCAGCATATAATGGACGAGAAAAGAAATTTTTTTAATAAAATGAGGAAAAGGGGAGAAAGGAAAGAATCATAGAATATTAAAAATGTCTGACATACATGATGATAACTTTCAAAGAGTATTTTAAGTACAATGGCAATCTATAAATGTAATAAAACACAATGTTGGATTCTCTGAAAACATAAGTAAAATATTGTTATTTATTGTCCAAGTACCTATTCTTAGTTTTGCCCATGGCTGGGATAAAATATCTTGAAGAAGAAAAACATAGAGGAGAAAAGGGTTTGCTTGGCTCACAGTTCAAGGTTATAAGCCATCATTTCAGGGAAGTCAAGGAAGAAGCTTGAAGCAACTAATTCTATTATATCCACTATTAAGACTTAGGAGCAATGAATTAACTCATGCACGCTAGTGGTCAGTTCTCTCTACTCCTAAAAAGTTAAAGATCTCCTGCCTAGGGAATGCTGCTACTCATAGTGGGGCACTCATCCCTTAAATAATCAATATCATCTCCCACAGACAAAGCTGATCTCTAATGCCTCCTATTTATACTTCTCTGAAGTGATTCTAGATTGTGTCAACTTGACAGTTAAAACTATCACATTTCTCTTATTTTTCCTAGAGAATTGTATAGCATGTTATATTAAGGAGAGTAATGCATTTGTGAGGTTCCTCGTGACTGATAGAAAAACACAGTATCCGTGAAGAAAAGAGCAAAGTCTACTCATAAGACCAAGAGAATTAGAGGTTAGTTGCCTTAAGCCTTAAATTGGTTCTCCCAGTACCTAAACTGTAAGTTAATATACTTATTTGGCAACTCTACAGTGGCTTTAAAAACTATTAATGTATTTTAACTACTAGAAAAAAATGATAATAAAAATTTGACTATACCAATGCAAGCACCAAGATTTGTTTCTGGTGAGCAATTTGTCCCACTCCTCTCCCATGCTAAGACCAAAGAACTAACTAACTTAAATCTGGGAACTGACCCTCTGTGAGGAACATTCATTCATGTAACCAAAACAAGCTGATGAGATTCCTTAGTGACTCCTACTTCCCCAAATATTTCCCAGTCCTTGGTTAATGCTTGCTAGCAGTAGAAGCAGGATCCAATCAAAATTGCTGTGAGCAGTAAAGGGTATCGGGAAACACCTTTTGGTTTGTGTGGAACTCTCAGATTCTCAGAGTTGTTCTCCAGTCCACTCAGATTTGACATCATCTGAGATCTCACCATCTATCTGCTAGAACTGCCAAGAAAAATGCCCAAAGCAGGCATGCAGCTGAACAGTCGGAAAGTGAACCTTGTGGTTCAAGAGTAGGAAGCCTAAGTTCAAGGAGCTGGTAGATGTAGTTTGACATGCCAGAGTCCCCCTCACTAAGTCCATACATGGCAGATTGTGATTTATTTATTCTTCTTTGAGGTGGCCAGTCATGTTGAAATCAGGACATCTCCATCCTCACTACATTTAGCAATTTTACTTCCTAAAAGCCCTAGCTCCAAATACAGCCACTTTGGGAAGCAGGGCTACCATATATGTATCATGCTCATTGAATGGGATTCACAACAAATACATACTCTCAACTTTAGACCCATTATATTAAAATCACAAGCAGTAGGATCCAGCAGTCTACTTTATGAACTCCTTCCTGTGTGTTCTTCTTAAGCTCACCTAGTTTCAAAAGGACAGGGGAGGAACTCAATCTACAGCATAGCATTTACTTGCATCCAGACCCATGACCGTATTCACTTCCCACTCAGGGCTTCTGACCAGCACCAGAAGGGCCATTCATATCACACCTACTGCTATTCAGTCACCAACATCAATCTGGACATTTCTTTATGCTTTCTAAATGACAAATTAATTCAATATACCAACCATAAACATCTTTCCTCCAAACAACACCTGACCTAACACCTATCACTTTTATATTTTCAGGTTTTACTCTTCCTACAGTCCATGCAGTACATTGTGAACAATCTAATATCACAAGGCTTTGCACAAGAGAAACACACAAACATCACAATCATCTATTATTTTGTGTCTAGCTCTTCTCTGAAAGCTTCCCCCAAATAATGCTAGATCTAATCCACAGTTGATTTAGGAAATCACATAGCCTACTAGTCTTTGATACAATCCAGTGTTATAATATTGATTATTAATTAAAAATGCCATTCATTTCTTTAAACACCATAAACTTCATAGATTCCTAATATAGTATCTCACCAAAGATATTTTCCTAATTTTGACAGTAAAATAGGATGGGAAACTGAAGCTGGATAACATAGTACAATATGGTTACTTATATTACATCCTTGAATACTGTTCTTGCCACAAGAAGGTAAGGTATGCATATGCAAATTAGCTTGATTTAGCTATCCCACAATCATATTTCAAAGTATGTTGCATATGATACATATATCTTATGCAGTTTTACTTACTGCATTAAATAAGCAAATATTCACAAAGGAGTTCAAATTCAATGAGCATCCAAAGACACATCTGAAAAACCTAAAGGCCGCAAATCAAAAAGTCCTATTCCCTCCACTTTTATTTTTGCTACTATGTTATGGACCAAATAATGCATATCCTTGCAAATTTGGATGCAAATTTAAAGTAAATTTAATGGCATGCTCCACCCCTAACACATAAGGTTTTTTGCAGAGAAGGCATTCTCAGTATAAACTTGGGGGCTACCTTAGTCTCTAAACCCCCAAACCATCTTGTGCACACATATACATGCACGCTTTCACACTCGCATACACTACCACTGAAATAGACTGTCATAAAAGCAACTTCAGAGTGGCCTTCCTCAGACAGATACTGTTAAATGACAGCAGAGAGCCCTAAAATCTCTCACTGCTCTACACCAGAATTCCTGGCAGACAGCCTTCAGAAGGCTTTCATCTTTACATTAAAGACACTGGAGGGACTCAAAGAGAATCACTTGAAAGCTCACAAGAAGCTCTGACAAACTTTTGCCCAAGGCAACTGCTTGATAAACGAGCATTAACAGCACACACACACACGCACACA